>JAEBDU010013172.1:381863-689743 GCA_016802625.1 Heliconius numata
ACTGTGGTTTCATTTAAAGTGGCGCTGACAATTCCACCCTGTATACCAATACCTGTTTAAAATAAAGTTGCCATATTATATACTCATGGCCATAAGAATATCGGGGCCGAGTGTTCTGTGCCCACCCTAAATATTTTAGTAACAAAAATTTGCCCTGAAAATAAAAAAAACAAAGACATTTACACGAACATATCTTCAAAGCTAAAGTAGAGGCTGCCTCAGAAACTATATTTAGATACGTTCATGTATACACTTTATTCGTTGTAATTATTTGTACACAATATGTATAAAAATCTTAACAATATAATAGTAACAAAATATCAATTTAGAGATTTTCATATATCTGTTAATTATGAAAATGTCCTTTTTTTATCGCTGGGAAATGCATTTACGCAGACCGCTCATACAGAAGGCCAGTGCCTTACGGATGAGCGGCACTGCGGGACTCACCGGTGAAACAGAGCCTACCCACTAAAACCCAGCGGAAACCCTCTCCACCAAAATGAGACGCCGCAGGATCGCTCGCGCATACTACTACGACGCCTCGGTGGAAGGCCTATTGCGGGCCATCGTCGCCTTCAGGGTGCCCTGGGGTTCTCCAAGGGCATCCGCAACCTCGGTGACTTGCAGAAGGATCACCCTGACCCTCCCGCAGTAGCTCCTCTAGAGTAGGGGGAGTAGAAGATGCTCGTACCGCCTTCTTCTACCCCCTGATTATGAAATTTTCCTACTGTAACTATAAATATATAAATTAACCTACTGTAACAGAGATTCCAAGTCCCAAATGCGGAGATCGTCGCACGCGCACAGTGCGCGGAGCTGGCGGCGCGTGCGAGGCGGGCGGGCGCGGCGCTCGCGGCGCTAAGCCGCGGCACACGCGGACCAACGTTTTATGGCGTTGGAGAAGGATTTCTGCCTCCACCTTTAAATAAAATGATTGAATATTTTTTTAGCTTCACGCTGTACTTAGTATATACCTACTATACACAACATTTTTCATTTGTTTTCTCTTGTATCTGTGTTATGTTTAAGTTAATTTGTTTGGTTTTTTTTTGTTTTGTGTTTAAGTTATTTATGGTGTAAAAAAGTATTAAGTAAATAAATAAATAAAGAAGGCAGAGGGAATCTAATGTTAAGACACTTCGTTTCCCACTTTGCGATCAATTACCTATGATATTATTTGTTTATTTCATTATATATTAATAAAAAAATAATACTTAAATATCTACTGACATGTACTGTACATGACAAATAAAATACAAAACACAATAACGGTTTTTTTTAATTACTATACCATTTGATCAAACTACAAAAAGAAAGTGTTCCAATTTCACAGTAGACATTTTTATTCATAAAAGACAATAAGTTAGTAGTATAATATAAATACTTGGGCCCATAACGAATCTCTCAATTCGGCCCGCATGTCGCTACCGAGCAACTGCAACTGCTGTATCCGTCCCGCAAGCTCCTTATCTAGGTACTTTGTTGCTAACCTGTAAAAGTTAGTTATAGCACATGTAGGTAAATATGTAAATTTATATATTTTTTAGGCAGAAGTAACTTGGGAACTTAATGTTACGACACTGCGTTCTTAGTTTCTCTTGTTATTACTTTATGTTAATTAGTATATATTGAAAATATTTGTTAGATTTGGTAAAACGGTGATGTCTGTGGGCTTGTGGCTTCTATTTCAACTCGGTAAAAACTTGTAATTTAAAATTATCGTGATTTTCCCAATAAGTTAAGATAAAACGCTACATTGTGGTCTGTATGTAAATGGCGCAATTTATTGATTACAGACTTTCTGACTATTGGGGTAACGCGGAAAATGTATATATTTATTAATAAATTATTACCTAGCGCCAAAAAGCTCGGAATGTAAGGCAAGCACTGTTTCTCTTAAAGCAGCGTTCTCTCGCGCAAGTTGTGCAGCTTCGGCACGCGCGCGCGCCGACTGCGGTACGTTAACCGTGATGTCTCCACATTTTTGGCCTGTGAATTGATTAACAAGCAGAAACAACTAAAAGATAAGTAAATAGAATAATAAAATAATTTAAATTTTTAAGACCATTCCACACTTTCAACGAATTCTGGAGGAATTGTGTGTTGAGTGGTGGAACTCAACGTTGCGCTGTGAGGCAAAGTATGTATATAATATTTCATTCCCCCGAGTGGGAATCGAACCTACAACCTGTTGCGTTATAGTCGCACGCTTGTTGCCCTACCAAGCCAAGGATGGCCTCGATATCTGGATATCTTATTACCTACAAAGTCGCCTATTGTTTAGGAACAATAAAAAGATTAAGCCTTACCTGCTGCCCGAAGTTGTATTAATTCAGCTCTGATATCTACAAGCTCCGCCTAAAAAAGAAAAAAAAAAGAAACATGAAACGTGTAGATTCAAATAACACCAAATTGCAAAAATGGGGCGTGTTAAATGTTCAATGAGTTCGAGCATTTTTCTGTTTTTGTATCTAATACAATCTTTGGCGTTTAAAATCCTAAACAATAGTATCCACGTAATACATGTGGGTGTAATGTGTGATCAAAAAATGCACTGCAAAGCATTTTATGCTACATCTTTTGAAGTAGGTACATGGTACATAAACAACTAAATTAAATAAATTAATATTATTAATATAAAGCACAAGTGTCTATTAAAGCATTTCATATAATATTACATTTTATTGTATCCATCAATTTATATTCCATAATGGAGATTTGATTTATTATTATTTCAACTGTCAAACAAGCGCTAAGCCCTGCGGGCGACATCAGTATGAATATTGACGTCTACTGGATATTGCTCGTCATCGGTCTCACTCTCAATTGATGGCAAAACACTAACACAAGTTCGTTTATTATCTCATCATTCACACGTTTACATTGTGAAACTTATTATCTAACTAAGTTTCACTTTTATTTCAAATTAAGTACAGATGCATTGAATCAAGTACTTACTGCTATTATTTATGTGTATACCTACGATCAGTGGTAGTGTTATATAACCCTTGCAACGTAAAGCTGCGGAAGCAAATCGATATCGTTGTTATTAAGGCAACACAATTAAGCATACTTAATCTCCATTTATTACTGTTATTACATTTTGGAGTTGCAATAATTAAAAATGAGGCAGCTTGTGAAATAAAAACAAAACAGACATGGTAAAAAACATAAGTAAACATATACATATATGAGTAAATATACTTAGTACATAACGATACCTATGCAAGATAAAGCTACTTCGTGTCTTATCGGGCGTATTGTCAATGCTATCATAAGCTATTTCTAGTGTTTACCTTGTTAAATACTAGTTCATATTACTAAGTCTGCTTTATGTGCTTAGGTATAATAATGTAAAACACAAAAATATTATTTAATTAAAATTTTGAGATATTGAAAACATAATTGGAACATCTAATCTATGAGGCACTGCTTTTAACCCTAGAAAGATAGTCATATTTTTGTGTTTAATTGTTTTACAAGACTGTAAACAATAAGGAAACACGCCAAAATATAAAATAAAATTGGAATCCAAAGCTCATAAATGCAGATCTTTGCACAGGCATAATAAATTATGCAAGGCATTCATATAACAGCCTTTGTATAACATTCATATTCAATAAATACGTCCTACGCTGATCTCAAGATCATTATCGTCTTCGCTTTTAGTGGGCGTGTGTTTTAACGGTCAATTGTGAATATTACAATAATAGCAACGCTTTTCAACAAGTGAAATTATAAAATTATTACGAAATGTAACGGTCTATTTAACGAACCACATAAATACGGGCCATTGATATCCAAAAAGCTTGTCTTTTGTACCCCAAGTCCTAACACAATATCATTTTTAAAATAGTATCCAAGTAGGTGTTTGTTCACACAGCAGGGTAGGCAGATGAAACCTAGTAGGTATTACAACACTCCGCTCGCCAAATATCTATATAGGTTTTATCTTTTTTAGTAACAAAATATTAACCGACAAGGAAAACAGAGTAGCTATTTAACCAAATAAATACAAACAGTGCCTAAGTACCGTTGCTTCATTCATCGAATGTGGTGACTGATGGCAGATAACATCAAACATAGCAAAGATTGATTCATAACATTTCTATATCAGCACACACATCTTAGATACATTACGATTAGACAAAGTCGCGCACGTGCCGCGTGCTGTAAGCCGCGGGACGGCCGCTAGCCACGCTTACACACGAATAAACCACTTTTTTATTCATGGCGCTAAGTAACAATAAATCTTGCCGGGCTGTGTCGACACTGTTTTTCGTATAAAACGAAATTTGACTCTTATTATAAAATATCTTCAAGCACTTTAGTGTCGTAGTTACCTAATCTAATATCGCATTTGTATGTGACCACACAGCCAGATTAAATAAAATAAATAGACGCGACAGTCAACAAAATGCCTTCGGAAATCAAGAAATGAGGAAATATCTAACGTGAAAGCTGCATCGTATATTAATTATCGTTCGTATGAAATATAATATATTTTTAAGTGTGTTAATTATTATTATTCTTTTCTAAGGACTATTTTCTAACACTTTAAAAATGTTAAAAAAAAGTATAATCATTTTTAAAGATTTCAAACATAAATAAAATCAAAATCTATAAAAAAAAACGTTTAAAAGCATCATCCAAGACCAAGGGAACCTGTAAAAACAAACGAATTGTAACGAATCAAGGCTGTTAATATTATTAAAAAAAAAACAAAAGCAGGTGTACCAACACTGTAACATTATTTGTACTTCTGGAAGCGACACAACGCGGCTTTCATTTACATAAAACGTTTGCAGCCAGTCTGTCACGAGGAGGCACGATTGTCCTGCCGCTTTTCACCTGATGTCACTCAGTATGCAAACATTCTTCTTTACGCTAACTGTTCTTAAACATTTTAAGGGCAGTGAGGTTAATTGCTTGCCTGAATTTTTGTTTTCTTTATGGTTTTACGAGCTCCCTTTTGTGTATATGACGTTATACTAATTTGTTTATAACTATGTTCGAATTCTAAAGTTCGTAGTACGCTAACTTAGGAGCATCAAAGTGATGAGTTATATGAAGTAATGAGGTTAAAAAGAAATAAGTTCGCATTTTTTCATATCAGTTGCTGACGTTTTATGAAGTTTTATTGCATTGCATTTTTAAGCAAAGATACCTAAATACATGGCTTACTGAGCCCTAATCCCAAAAAATATAGGAAACAATCTATTTAATTTATAGACATCTCGTCTACAACTTTCTACAAAATGATGATGATGATGAAATGATCTTTTTGTACAGTATTGGATAAAAATATTAATAGATAAATTAGATACACAAACATCTGCACATACACGCAAGTATATTTTATATTATTTTAGGTTAGGTATTCAATAAACTTATCTACTATTATATCTACCCAAATAAAAAAAATCAATTTACAAAAATCTCGAATGAATTCGTAAGTCAAAGACGATAAACAATAGAAAGGCTTGTGAGGAACGGAACCACCCAACTAACTAACGGATTTTATCTCAAAAGGTTCTGATCTCAGCGGGTGCTCATTTGCTTAACACTGTCTTATCGGAGTTACATTATATATTAAAAAGAGCCGCTTCGACTGGCAACCGGATGCATATGCCTTGTTTTTAAATGAGAAGTTATAAGTATTAAGTAGCTATATATTATTTAAGAGTTCTTAGTTTACGGAATGACATACAGTTTAGCTATTCGTTGAAGAAAGTCCGTGTCTTGTACGTTGTCTAACAATGGCGTGATTTAAACGGCATGCAGCGAAACAAATGACGAGACAGTACAATAATGAACTCGCTATAGAGAACATAGTTAATGAATACTCCCAGTAACAAACTGGGAGACGCTCGCCCGCCACCGTGAGTTGGAGTCATTCCAAGCGTTCAGCGTTGATTATTTAAATTTACCTTTAAGTAGCTTATTTTAGAGTTAACATGAGTATGTTGGGTTCTATTATTAAATTATAAAATATTTATAATTCTGTTGAAATATTTAGTCACACAAATTATTATATGGAGTCTTTTATTTGAATAAATATTATATTGAAAAATTGCATCCTAATTTTTTTGCTCCTAATTCGACGTTTTCTGTATAATAAAACTAGTATTACAAATAGAGTGAGATATTAGAGAAACTGAAATAAATTAAATTCTTAAGTAATCTCAGTAAGTTAAGACAGTCAATATTTCATAGATAACATTTTCAAAATTTATATGCAACAAAATATTATATCTAATTTCGGTATATAATTTCTTCGAAAACTATTTAGATTTTGTCAGTGTGAGAAGTGTGCTTAAGAAAGTTTGTCATTCGTACCTGGCAATCAACGATGCAATATGCACGTGTGGACGTCATGTCGTCTACAAGCACAGACGGTTCTAAGAATCCTGTATATGTATGTAATGTAGCATGACGACTGGCAAAAGTAATGCATTCTTATAAACGTCCTGTATTAAATTACAAATTCTCAATACAACACATCACAACTTTTTGGATATATATTTTTCTTTTATGATAAAGTATAAAATTAATTAATTGTCAAATAATTGTATTCGGTATATAAAATTATGTTAATGTGAAATTATGATGATGAAGTTTATGTGTAACTAGCACTAAAGTACGGAAATACTAAAATTACATTAAAGCTACATCCCAGCTTTCGTTTCCATATAATTATAATCTATTAATTACTGCGTTTATTTCCTGCAATCCTTACTCCTTATACATTTTTTTTGTGTATTTTAAAGATATTTATCTGATGTTTTCTGAATGTACAGTTTCTTATCTTATAAACGCAATATGATATTTTATAACAAAAATATAATTTCAGGTGTTTACATTGCTTACACTAAGTACACATTAAAAGATAAAATTCCGCGATGACATGAATATGACGTGAAGGTTGGTTCACGGTGAGCAATTTAAATTTATAAATTACTAGCGGCCCGCCCGCGGCTTCGCCTGCGTGAACTATGTTATTATTAATTTCTGTCTCCATGAGTACCAACGTCCTATAAGTCACGTCCATGCAAAATTTGAGACTCCTAGCAATTGTAGTAAAGAAGTTTCATATAAACTTTCAACCCCAAAACCAACCCCTTAGGAGTCGAATATTGCAAATTCCCATTCCTATGCAAAATTTCAGATTCCTAGTACTTGTAGTTTCTGTGATTTCGTGATGAGTGAGTGATCTTTCGATTTTATATATATAGATGAACGTATTAATAAAAAGGCACTGTTACTTTTTTAAACTCTAAGGACTAAAAACTCCATGGTAGCTTCTCTCGCGAATTCCCGCTTTGTTTAATGTAATGATCGAGAAAGCTCTAAAGAACAACAATGTCTTCTTTTATTATGGTACTTAAGACATTACGTTCTCTTCCAAAATATTCTTAACTTATTTTTCTTCGACATTAGGATAATATAAAGATTAGTAGTAAGCTAAAATAGGTCTCAAAGACAAAAGAAAATAACAACATTTTAGTCCTACTAAAATAAAAATATAGTTTTAGCACATTTTAATTTATTATACAAAGCAACGAAGGTTAAACATCTACACATATCTACTAATCATCTACACATGTATGTGTTTTACAAGCTTTTATTTAACTTGCCGTGTGACGTGTTATTGTCTTATAGTATGTAAAATCTTGCAAGTTTAATTTGACCTACTTCCCAGAGCTCGATTGAAATTTACATAAAAATAAATAAATAAATTAGCTTCACGCTGTATCCCGCACACCGCAGGGTAGACAGAGGGAACCTAGTGTTAAGAAACACCGTTCCCCACTTTCTGCCGAATTCTGGCATTGCGTGTTGAGTGGCAGAACACAACGCCGTGTTTCAAAAGTTTTTTTTCCAATATTTTATTACTTATCTATTAGGTCTTTCAAAGCTTATACTAAGCAAGCAGAACAAATTTATGTTGTTTAAACCGTTCACACATTAAGAACCTAACAGAGTTGCATATAGATAGATCTATATATTATTATGTACACTAATAAATTATTTCGGAGATTGACAGACACTGTCCAGTTAATTTTTTAATATTTTCCGCGAAATATAAATAAATACACAGTTATAAACATTTTAATATTCAGCAAATCCAGCTTTTACCTTAGAAAATTATCTTAAATATACACAAGAAGATCATTATCGAGTGAAAATGAAGAATCTCAGTATATTTTATTACATTTAATTATGGTTACTAATTTTAGTAATTCACGCGAGTTAGTAATAAATATTAAAATTGTTTCCCGCAGTGAGTATATAGAATGGTTTGTGGGCGTTCCAGTGAGTACTAAAACCAAATGGCAAATGAAACGAACTAAATTAGTATTATTCGAAGGATGAATTTCAAAAAATCGGCTGAGGCCAATCGTGGTGCAGGGGCACAAGCGTGTAACGTAAACGCGACAGGTTGTGAGTTCGATTTCCATTCGTAGAAATGAAATATTTAATATTTCGTCGGTCTGGTCGAGCTCGAGGCAAAAAGTTCCCACTTTCCGCCGAATTCTGGAGTAGAGTGGCGGAACTCAACGCCCCGCTCTGATACTGAGAGCGAAGATAATGAAAATATTAAATATTTCATTCCCTCGAGTAGTAATCGAACAGAGATACAACGTAAAGACGGCCCCTGTGCCACGATGGCTCTAGGCGCCAGCTTTTTACACTGTTACGACTGATAAAAAGAACCTAGTTCTAAATTCTACATATTACGTGTTGAGTCGCGAAGCAAAACAACACAAACTAAAAAACAAAATACAAGTAGGTAAAACCTTATTAATATCGTTGCGAACTAGCTAATATATATTTTTGTATTAAAGCGTATCATGAGTGACATTAATATTTAATTTATCTACCATACATGTAGAAACAAAATTATAGTGCCTTTAGCATACAAACTGGTTTACATTGTCTTGCTGTTTGCGGTCACTATGGCCGAGGATGTCTTCGGTTGAATGGGTCATAAAGTGGACCGCGCGTCTTCCTGTCGTCTAGAGTATTCTCATATGAGTTGAGATCGTGAGATATAGTTTTTGAGGGCATGGAGCGTATTATTACGCAGTATTGAATAACAATTAAAAACTAAAGCTGTATATAAAAAATATATAACATAATTATGTATAGTATGAGAAAAAAAAGTAAATTTAAAACAAAAGAAAAGAGCCTCTTATGCTTTAACCTTGTTGTTTATATCTTATACCTACTCATCAATTCAATATGAGAAGACGTCTTTGTCCAAACCAAACTAGCACTTACAGAAACAATTTGACTAAAATTAATAAGTGAAAAATAGCTTCATTTTTCACTAATTTATTATCTCTTTATTCCTTAATGTGATATGACGTGCACATCAATTTTTTTTATAGAATAGATAAATTAGTTGACAAATAGTATTTTATATCAAGAAGAAAAAAATACAAGTGATTAACAAACAGATACTCAACGTGACTCGCGATTAAATTATTGTATCTATTAAATATGAATAACTTTTGAAGTAGGTATGCTATAAATCACAACATAACGATTTTGAGAAAGTTGTACAATGTGATTGTTATTCATGCGTGATGCATAATAAATATTAAGCCTATTTATCAACCTCTTAATATCGAAGTCATATGAAAGACCATTAATATAAGATAACCAAAATAACGGTAAATCTAATGTCAATATATCATTCTAATAAAAATTTGCATCATAGGTACACCTGGTAATATTGAATGTATGTATATTATAAGTATATAATTGTAGTATATTTCAAAATATTTACTATATTGATGAAAAGAAAACTCATGTTTATGTTGATTGTAACATTTAAAACATCATCTACGTATTCATTAATTAGAAAGAGAATAGATCGTAATAAAAAGCTCCATAAAGCAGTGAATCTCATTACAGAAGCAATTAAGTAGAACAAACACGTCAATCAAAGCGATAGCAGTGCGGATGCGCGCACGCACGCAGGCGCAGGGCCGGGCCGGCGGAAAGCTTGTTTCTCTTTTTCTACCGGCATTGTCCGAGAGGGAGAAACATTGATTTACTGCATGTCACGATAATTTATGAATGTAACATTACGCTTCAAACATATTACTTCTGGTGATAGTAAAATTTCGCATAATAACATTATCTAGGCTGTCATCGATCATGTCTCGGCAATTGTAGAAATAAACGAGCTTGTTTAAGTTAATGATGATACATCTGTCTGTATACTGGTATAAACATGTAAGAGAAGTATAAGGATGATAGTAAATTACCATCCACCGCGAATCAATTATACGATACGAGTCAGAGATACACATATAATCAAATCTGACTAGTTTGTGTTATTCCAAGAATATGAATCGAGACTCGCGTGTAGCTCATCTGCGAATAAAACCTGTCGCGCTGCTCTATCATCTCACGATTGCGATGCAAATGTGACGGGCCGAGCGAGCTCATCTTCGCAAACGATACCGGTTACGTACGTATGTATACGCGCGGGCAAACCTTGGCCGGCTTACATCTAAACAGATTCTTTAAGCGCATAATAAACTTGATTTGTACCCATGCAACACCCACGTAGTGTCGTTTTAATTATTCTGTATCATTTAATATCAATAGATTTCCTAATAAATCATTTTCCGCGCTCGATTTAATTGCATAGTCATGTCAACGCATGCCTAAGAAGGTGATTTGTTTACATTTTTCATACATTAAAAAGATAGTGATTTAATTAACACGCTTTTAAGAATAGTCGTAAATCGCCCACATTTTATTTATTCATTTCTACTAAATATTTTTGTATTATTTTATTTTGAGTCTGCCATCGTAGAATAAAAAGTAGATTCAATAAATTTTATTAATTTTGCAGGAAAGAAAAACGAGATAAACACAAACATTGTATGGTGATTTTACAAAATTTATTAGTATTTTATGTGCCATAAACATAATTACACATCTCAGTTCACAACCTTCCAAATGAGACTTTGTAACGTCAAAGTGAGGTATTAAAAGCGGCGCAGTATTGATCAGTATTTTCTTACTTAGTGCGTTTTAAATTTATATTTTATAATTTGAAATAATGTTAAATAATATTTTCTTAAAAGTCAATGCCCATGTCCAAACAACTAAAAACACAAATAGTGACATAGTATTTCAACCACAAAATAATAATGAACTAGCTTAACTTAGACATTAGATTGATTTTTCGTTTACTTATGTCATATTTTTCCCACGAAGATTTGAATATAAAAATAGCACAAAATATTCAAAATGTATTTTTACAAACGACGTAGCCGAGGTCTTAATCACTGAAAATAAGCTTTAACTTAGGTGACCAAAACTCTTTCAACATAGCGCGCTGCTTCTAGCAATAGTGCCTAATTCTGTATTAAATTGTAGTTAAAAGATTGCCTATTGGGGGCTTCTTAGAAGTATTTTCCTTAAGGCTGTTAACTAAGACGTCTATTTATGAATAAGTTGCATCGACACTCAATACTGAGTTTAATTTGACAAACTTTAGTCAAGCTCACTGTGATAGATCTTTTGGCATAAATTCCTGTTAGTCTAATCTAGTAATAGTATAGTAATAGTATTTAATATTATGAAATATTAAATATTGTTTTACGTAGCAATCAGATATTATTTATAACAATGCTACTAAATTAGCGGAATTATTTAAACAAATCTGGTCATTCTATCCTTATAATGTCGCAATGCAAAGCCATTAGATTAACGAGCAAAATGTGATAGCGAGAGATTTGCAAATTGTCGATATTGATAATACTCAGCAGGCCTTTGATAAGGTATGTAAATAAATTGGTGAGTAATGCCAGTAGTTGACCAATAGGTAGATAACCTGATATCACAAGTTAAAGCTTTATAGTTAAAATTCCTTTAATTGTCATTTTCATTTGAATGATAATAATTTATTTTGTTCTACTTCTAGTAAAATAATTAAAATCAATGACAAATGCAAGCACGTTTCTTTTCTTCAATTTAATTTACATGTAAAAACATATCAACAGTTATTCTAAAGGAACAAAATATTAATTTGTACTAATATCTAGTTAAAATAGAAATAGACCAAAAACATCAAATGTATTTAATATCATGCTATACGCCTGTAGAATAGAGCAATAGCTTTCTAGAACACGATATGAGAAACCACAAACCGTTTTAGAAAATCGCGATAAAGTTTAATGGTCGTGTGGTATGTTACTGGCTGACACAGACGTTGCTACCAGCATTTCACATAAATTGATTTATAGATAATCGGTCACCCGCGACCACCAGACGCACTACGTCAAGTGAGCTCGTGAGCCGATAGTATATCACGGGATTAATGTTAGTTCGACGGCGAGAGGCCAACATCCCGCTTGCCCCTAAAATTTAATTGGCTCGTTACGCTTGCATGCGTCCAGGCACGCGGCGCAGATTGAAAATATAAGAGTAGGAGTCTTGTAACGTTCTTGGTACATTTTGATTCGATTATGTGTATTTATACGTCAAGTCGTTGTAAGGGAAGGACAGATTAGATATTTTTTATCACACTTAGCATCACTAACAACTTTTCACAAAATTTACAACAATCTTCGAAACTTTAAATTATGCATAATAAAAAGTGAGATATTTTTTAACTTATTTTAGTACAAAACATGAAGGGAAATTCGTATAACGGAACGGGGGAAGATAGCTGTAAGGAAGCTCTGAAACATAATCCACTCTGATCGTCATCTGTTTAATGCATGAAATAATATCTGGACTATATTATTTTATTTTAACACGAAAAACGTTTACTCAATCATTATTATAAAAGGTAGTTGTGGCAAAAATTTACACATGCATTGACTTTAGTAGTTGATCTTAAATAAAATTAATAGTACTGACAAAAAAACCTGATTCGTAGAAAATTTAATTCTTTAAGCACAGACATACATACATAATTACTATGAACGTTGAGATAATTATGTATATTTATATTGTACCTACTTATTAAATGGAGGACACTGCCGCCACCGTATGTAACGCAATTATGATTTACAAGCTCTGTGTCGGTTCTTAATTCTCATCATGATTGAAAGATGTAGTGCTAATAAAAAAAATATTACTTGCTTGTAAGCCATACATGTAAGTACATAGCAGACATTAATCATAAAAATATGATGTTAATAATTATTATCTGTTTAATAAATTATCATAAGTTTCGTTTTTAATTACAAAATAATAAAGGCTCTATATAATTGTTTTATGTAAAACAACAAATAATACTTGACAGCAATGCCTGTCGAAGTTTAAAAAGTGACTTTCTTCAACGACTAAGCAATGCACACTGTGCAAAAAACTGTACCAGAGTAGAATATACTCGTACATAAAAGTACTTTGTTGCAAATTTATTCTTATCTGAGCTAGCAATTACTGAAGACATCGCAGAAAACATGTTGACTGTTGATGATGGCACTTTTCTAGTCTAGTGTCTACTTACACTCGCGGCAAGCAGTCGACAAATAATAGAAAGTCAATTTATATAACTGAAAGTTACAACATAACCAATATTGATTGAAATGATGGATAATAATTTGAATGTTTAATAAACACAACATCAGCTGCTCGGGAGGAGTGTCAGCATGATTCCAATAGTATTAGACAGCAGATACGAAACAGCGTTTCACCGCAAAGAGAGTTAGCTGTAACACAAAGATTTCTTCGTTTCTCAATTAGCATCTAATCAAGGGACTCATTTAGTAGTAACCAATATACGATTTACGAGCATTGGACGGTAGACTTTCTCACGCGCTTCACATCCCAGATTCAGCGCACCGCACTTTGCTTTATGATCGCCACTTGCTACTCGTCTCATAGATATGCTTCGATAGCTTAATTAAACACGCCGATTATTATTTTAGTTAATTAACATGCTTACATATATAACGATGATGGTATGTCTTGGTTTTATCAAAGACAAATATTTAATCGTTTATTTTTCCGTGTGATAAAATAACGTTCAGAAAATTATAAAATTATTATAGGTATATAATATCTAAGTAAGTAAAATATAAAACTTCTTTAGTCAATTTCAATAAACATATTTAAGTAATTTTGCTATGTCAAGCCTAATGGATGCAGAAATAATAAACAAAATAATATTTCGTAATAAAGTTTTCTTTACATATCCAACATATAAAGATAAATAGTTTTATTTGATAAAAAATCGCGATGAGCTTTCGTTACATAGTAGATACAAAATTATTTAATTAAGGCACATTGGGTATAACGATATAAAAGAATTTATATTTATTTAGAGGAAGAAGCTGAAATTAGGATTTAAGAGGCTTCAGCGCTGGGGCGGGCGGGGAGGTGCGCGCACGCACGGGGCGTGGTCGTAGCGCTATTCGCGTCAGAGCCGCCGTGGATGCTGCGGTGGTCGCACCTGTCGATTCGCGTTAACTTTGCAATCGGGAATACCGCGCGTACGATTGTAACGTAAGAGAAAATGCAATAAAAATCGAAGCCAGTGATATATGATTAGAGACATGAGTTCAGTGATAGTGACAGCCAATACATAGAAGCATCTACCTCTACGCTGCTTGGGAATATCCCTAGGTTAGTACTTAAACATATTCTATATCGGTGCTTAATTAAAAAACTGTATATAAAAATATTATTATATTAAAACATTTTGTTTTCTTTCTATTATTTGCATTAAGGTGGTTAAAGTAAATTATATAATTTATGCAGGTATATATGATATTGAACGTTTTGAAAACAGGAAAATATATAATCATAATAAAACAATTTATAAGCTTAATGTAAATGAGTATATTGGAATCGTAACATAAATGTGTGGTATATTTATGGGATATAAATAATACTATTTATAGTCTTAAAATCATGATTGTAGTAATCGTTTTTAGACTAGGTACATTTTAGCAAAATTAAGTTAGAGCTTACTGTATTTGTTTTCAATAAAATTGGCAAAAGGATATTATGTCAAAGTTCACAGATACCTTGTAAAATCGAAGAAGTGTTTTCCAAGCACTTCCTATTGTCATAAACTTTAAATAGATTTTAATGTGTGTACATAAATAATGAAATCAAAATAAATATTAAAATATCACGAGATCTGATGAGACATATCATAAAGAACAAAAGCAGGAAAATATTATTAAATGTATTCTAAATCAAATTGTTTAGAATACAGATAATAAATTAAATTTTATGAGATATGCAGATATCTCGTCGTTAAGAATACAATTATCATCAGTAATATAAAAATGAACAAGCGCAGCTTAGTGTGATAACTTCGTAAACGACTTCTTTCAAAAAAACAACGTTTACATATCACCTGTAATGCCTTTTAAGAAAAGATGAATTTCTCATTATATTGTTCCTTCTTTGTAAAAGCCAAACAATATAGATGTGAAAGCCTTGAAGACGATTGAGTAAGGTCGCGAATACGCGTATATACATACACATGTATGTACGTGTATTTTAAATTTAACGATAACTATTTAAACAAACACTCCTAGCAATTTTCTTGTATTTAGATTTTCTCATGAGTTTATTTTAATACGTCCAATTCGTCAGTTACGGCAATAAAACGTCCAGGGTGACCGCAGCTTATTCTCATAATCAATCAACTACCGGGACTTGTAGCTATGTAAGCTTTACTTGCCATAAACGATTTACATTCCATATCCAATGTTGAGCCGTAATAGAAAACGCTTTTCATATGTCGAGAACTACGTATAAACAATTTCAATCACATTCCTCTAGAAAATACATAATAAGATGGTATATAATGCTTAATTAACGATATTTTATCTTATTTCTTTTTTTTAGGTATCCCGCATATAGCAGGGTATGCAGAGGGAACCTTAGAACTTAGTGTTAAAGACACTCCGTTCCTATTAAGACCCTTCTGTTTCCAACCGAATTGAAAATATTAAATATTTCATTCCCTCGAGTGGGAATCGACCCCCTAACCTGTCGCTTTTACAGTGACACACTTGTGCCCCTGCGCCACGACTGGCTTCATCTTATTAATTATTAGTTGAATAAAATTATTTAGCTAACTGCAACAGAACAAAATTATTTTAATTTTCTAGAAACACGGTAAACTAAAAACAACCACCTTTATTTGGGCAGTATTTACTTCCAAAGGCGATGGGGTGTAAGTGAATTGGGTGGTATGCATGTCAACGTTAGCAAACAAGCAACAAGTGGTGGTTCCCGCGTGCCACGAGTGTGTTGTATTTGCTCACCACAAACACTGCTCCCGACATGTCTCCCAAGAAGACGCTCATATTATTTTATTACATGAAATCTACTTATTTGTTTAAACGTACACAGATATGAATAAGTCGCAAAACATTAAAACGAGATCTTGCAGTAATTTTAAGTCATTTAAAAAACTTATATTATAAGTAGAACATTTCTTAAACTATTGAATAAACACAAAACCACAAATTATATACATTTTTGTAAAGAAGGCACTGTTTTCTTAACCTTTATATATGAGTTTCGAAAAGAGAGAAAGTATCAGAATATATAAAATTTTTCGTAACCCCAGTGACTTAACTCACGTTTAAAATAATAATAAATTATTTTCTTCCCAATACATTGTGTATTGACCTAGTAAGTGTTTGAAATAAATGATAAATAGAGTTATAAATATGTTTACTAAATGATATTGAAAGTTGCCAAATTCATCTTCGTAAATCGAGGTCGCAGAAGTAGTAATCTCGTAGATACTCGTACGCAGTTAATTAAAGTACCTAATATAAATTTATGGTTCAACTAAAGTAATGATCGTTACCCAGAGCGTAATAGAAATAATATATAAATAGAATATTTATAATTTTTTTCCCGCACATAGCAGGGTTCACAGAGAGAACCTGGGAAGCTAGTGTTAAAACACTCTGTTTACATTAAGGCACTTCCTTCCCATTAAGGCCTTGCGTGTTCAGTGGCGGAACTCTAACGCCGCACTTTGCTTCGACATAAAACGAAGAAATTAAAATATTAATTATTTCCTTGAGTGGGGAATCAAACCTACAACCGGTCGTCTTCGTCGTCTTTACAGTCAGTCACACGTCTGTGCCCTGCGCCACAACTACCCTCAATTAAATATTTTAATAAAACGGTTTATTATAATCATAAACTCTCAAACAAGTTGGCAATAGGAACTCATATTTTATTGGACTAGGTGTAGTATTAGTATTAAAATATAGTAAGTACCTACAAATATATAGCTAATACAATATGCACGCTGTTCTTAAAATGTGTGGTTTTTTTTTCACGTATTTATAATTTTTCAATTACTATTATCCTCTATAATATATATAAAACTCCTTCATTATTAAGTGACTGACAGACAACGCACAGCCAAACTGAGGAACACTAAAAAGGATTCCCCGAAATTTAAAATATGGAAAAAACGTTTAGAATAATTTGGATAAAGTCGTAAAGTATTATAAAAAATTAATAAATATGAAACTGAACAAGAAACTTACACATACAATAATTAAATTTAAATACTGGACAAAATTCTCAAATGCAAATTATGCTATCATCTATACAGACCTTCCAATTGTTCTATAGCTAAGTTACGAAAAAGGCACACGTTCGTTCAACGCAATACATTCTAACAATGTATTCGAAGAAGTTCGTCCTCCTTTTTATAATATGACAAATGTTTTAACATTGTTTACTCTGTATGCATATTACTCGTGCAAATATGTAATTCTATTGTAAAAATTATTAAGAAGTAAAAAGAGGTGTCATTTTTAAGAATAGGTATTAACAAGAAAAAATATTATAATGCAGCTCTGTTTTTTTCGTAAGATTAAAATAAAATATTTACAAACTTTTACCTACTTATCAACGGTTTCAAGATTTTAGTTTTTCCCTTATCATATTTTATCATAATACATCCTAAGTTTTACCTCTAATTCCAAAAAGAATGCGTAGCTTGAAATGAGTCCGAATGGAACATACGCTGCATTCCAAACAGCAAAGCTTCTTAGCTTCTTATAGGCCGTCGTTGACCACTTAAATTTTAGGCTACATTGTTCCTTTTCATATTATCTTTTATGGTATATTGTTTGAAACATATTATTTATATGATCATTTGCTAAAAGACATTGAACTTAGTGAGTGTATTAGCTATGAATCAGTTGTTTCTACATATTTTTTTCAGTTTGTGTCAACATGACATCAGAGATACTAAATATGATTAAATATTTGAGGAGGACGTTTTAGAGTAGGCAACAACACTATACAAACACTTTGTTGATGCTGATAATTTATATCACTAACTCTATCATTACATTTACTTAAAAAAAATCCAAGTACACGAATAAAAGTAAGTATAACATAATATATGTAAAGACGAAAAAATTTTGAATTCTATAGCGTATGAATTTAATACTAAGATAGGAGGTATAAGGAATTCCTTATCGCTTATATTATTCTTAGAAGTGAATCGTTGATGTTACATTGGAGTACTTTAAATATGCAGTTCTGAGATTGCACAATCAACAGTAAGAGGCTGCAAGGGATAGTGTTGATGTCCGTCTATTTGATTATATGATAAAACATACATAAGGCGTGTTTGCTTTGAAAACATATTGTTGTTACATTATAAGATATGTATCTTATACTCGTATGCCGGTTACGTACAGATAAAAGATAATAAAATCAGTGCACTTAAATCTCAAGATTAATTTCAAAATAATGCTTGGAACAAGACTAACGATATTTTTATTCATTTACTGGTGATTATAGCACAAAATCGATTGAATATAAATAATAATATTAAAATAGATTCACATCTCATCTTAATCACTGGAAATGTGTAATTTTATAAAAATTACACATTTCTACTTGGGCCTAATTTTATTGGGCCTAACATGTCAATTACTAACATATCCTATATTCTTAAAACGGATCATTATTTTAGAAATTCATCCTAAAGATTCTTGATTCTATACGATTATATTTAGAAACGATTTGGTATCGCCTACAGGCAACACACGCAATATACCTACGCCATACACATATTCGGGCTAAATTAAAAGTAAAGATACCACTTTCCATCTGGTATTTAATCAAAAACAAAATAATATATTAGGCAACAAATAGTTTAAACAAAAAACTGCATTTACTTTTAGAAAAAAATGTAGCCACACGATAGACACGCAACTAAGAATATATTTTAAGCATCGCTCTAATGATAGACTATTTGTCTTCATTGTGGTGTACTATTCACGGAATTTTCAAGACTATACTTATAATTAGACATTGACAATCATTGGCATTATACGTAAAGATTTAACCACAAAATTATTGTGTATAAAAATGGAATATATTATAAACTCTAAATCTGCTATTGTTCGATCGGGTTCGAGATTGTGATCGTGTTTTTTGTCTAAAATCGACTTCGAAAGAAGGAAATGTTATTTTAAAAATAATTAACGTGGTATTATTGAAATTCGTGTTAATTAATTAAATTATTTTTTTATAAAATCGAATGCTAAAAGCATCCCGTGACGAAACCTCAGAAAAGTGATGTTACCTGTATATAATTATTTTTTGTCCCGATTATGATATATTGTTATTTATTGCAACTTTTTGAATTTTATCAATTAGATAAGAAATAACGAGGTCGAGTAGGTACTATATCAACAATTTAACGTCATAATAATAAACGGACCGTGTGGTAGCAGCTTATACGAATTAATTGCTATAAATGCTCGTCTTTATATTCATGTAAAGGTAGGCATTTGAGTAACCCATGAATCATAACTCTTTATGTAAAAGAAAAGGTTTATGTCCTTTGTCCATTAGTAAGTTTTTGTTTTTAATGTTTGGAAGATATAAAGCGTCCTGTATTGTTAAGCCGACTAATTTTTGAGCCAAGAGAATCGTAGCTATAGTTTTAATACAATAGTAAAAAGTAAATGTGAGTAGAGAGAGATTATAGAGTAGTAGAGAGATATTAGTAGAGCGCTTCATAAAAGTGTCTAATGAAATATAATAAAAGTATTAAATGCTAAAGTAATCAGTTCAAACTACATTTGTAATGTATCTAAAGGTGAAGCTATCTTTAGTTAGTTTTGCTGGTCAATTGGCGACTGGCTCCCGCCGCCGCGCAGTCTGTCGCGACATATAACCTACTTTTGCAAATTTAAACAATTAAATTTAAAATTGAAATAAATTATTTCCTATAAATAGGCAAGTTGTTAACAAATATCAAATAAAGTTTTTTTTACTTTTTAGTTAAGATTTTCAAATAAAGATAAAAAGTAGGATATTTGAACTAGAACTAAGGTGATTCACCTATTGACTAGAAATTTCAAAAGGAGGACGAACAGTGACACGACCTAAGACAAGCAGATAAGGCGATCTAGGAGAATTCTTAGCATATATATCTTTGTATATATAGATATACCAACATGTTTATAGTAAGCAGGCTGCAGGTATTGCGAGACCAAGCACAATGTACACATTACGTGGAACACAACATTTTGAAATAGTGCTGATTATTTTCGGATACCATAAGTGTGAGCCTCTTTAGATGACAGCATCATGTCATACCACATTATTTTAACCATAATATGGGTTGAAAGCATTTAGAAAAAATTTCATAATAAATAATGTGAAATTACTTTAGTAATTATCATACGAGTACAGCGGAACTTATTGTCAATTGTAATTTATTATAGCGAATCACGTTTTCATTGGCAACCTAAAGCAAATTATTTATCAGTCACCCAACGACATTCCACGATGCGTACGAACTGCCTGCCACCTTTGCTGACTTGACTAAACTTTGTAATTTATTTCTCGCTCATTATGAATATCAGACAAGTATCACCTT
Organism: Heliconius numata; assembly: GCA_016802625.1. Lineage (NCBI taxonomy): Eukaryota > Metazoa > Arthropoda > Insecta > Lepidoptera > Nymphalidae > Heliconius > Heliconius numata. The sequence continues at coordinate 402,754 of JAEBDU010013172.1, forward strand.
GGATTCTGTACCTATATAATTAAATAATATTCATTACTTCAACTCGCAGGTGCTAAATTAAAATAGTACATAGGATAGAAACTAAAAACCATTCAGTTTATTTAAAGTGAAGGATATTACAATTTTTAAGAAGTTCAATAACAATTACAATTGATTTTAATTCAAAGATTCATAAAACACATGTCATCCCGTCAGACTAATTTAAAAAAAATAATAAAAAAATCAATTGCGTTACCTTCCGTTTTCGAAACGGAAGCTGCATGATAAGGCGAAAAAATAAATTGATTCTTCCTTTATAATGTTCCTTACAAAACGACCTTAATTTGATGGGACCGACACTAACATGTAGACAAAGAGATGTTACGGCAAATATATAAGCTTAGAAATAAACGTGATCTCACCAGGAAGCTCCTGCATACAATAGAGCAAGGGAAGGACGGTAAGGCCAACGACTTTAGTGAAAACAAATAAATATTCCTATAAATGATAGCAGCCTGCCTCTTCAGAACTATTGTGTTTCTCTTTTCATTATTTTTAATTGGTGTAGAAAATAATTCGTAAACAATACGAACATCAAAGAGAGTAACAAGCCCCAGTGATTAGTTTTATGAGACTACTAACTGGCACGCTAATAACGATCATAGGGAATCTATATTGCACCTGGAAGTGCAATCTAACCGTATTGGCTCAACTCCAGTTCTACTGAACTTTGACAAACCGCCGCTGCAAATTGCGTTTCTGCAAATCAACTGTACTTCACTAGTGGTTAGATATGACTTGAAGCAGCATTTTGCATGAGTAACAAACCTAATGACAGTATTTTGGTACATTATTATTCTTTATTTATTTTTATAGAAGCCCTATATATATATATACCTTAAGTTTGTCCTTGTAAGTCTGTGCGTATACTTGCGTTGCAAGTTTTAAGAACGATGAGGTCATCGTGCTCCAAAATTATACATTCCTTTCCCTTTCTGAATTTATTGTTGTATATGTTTAACAATATTAAAAAATATATATACTGAACATTGTGGCGTTAAAAAATACACCCTATTTAACATTTTAATATTTAGACATTTCTAAAATGCCATACATATATAATTCTCAATGTTTATTAATTATAGCTAATATTTATGCTGTAACTAGTTTAAAAATATTTAAAAAAAATCATAGATTTTCCTTCTATTTTAGCTATCATCGAATTAAAACCGTCCATAATCGTCATTCAAAAGTTTAAAAAACGAAACTTTTCTGAGTTTTTATTTTACAAGATTTTAATCAGGAGCTATGATTGACGTTATAATAGCGAGTCGTTGTGGGATTATGCAACGAATCTCATGGGAGCAGTCAGGGCTGATGAAAGGTCGACCTCGGTCGTGTGTGGGCGCAGTTCGACAATGATAATCTGACTCGGGGTCCACGAACTGCACCGGAATGCAAATAAATAGATGCATATAAGCAGGACGAGAGAGCACACCTGCCGGTGATCGCTGGAATAAACAATTCATGTCAACACGCGCCTGGAATAATGGAACGCACCGTGCGTCTAGTCACGATCGAGTGTCTCTCTTCCGGATCCGTCTATTGATCTTGGGAATGAAGCTATAAAAACTATATCTACTTCAAATATTTACAAATAATAAATCAAAGTGTGCTCTTTTAGTTCCAAAAGCCCAGCGCCTATCAAATAACCATTTAGACTCAATAACATTTTATTATTAAAATAAAATACAACTACCTCTCGTGTACATGACTAATTGTTTTTAAAATTAATTTAAAGTGACACCAGCTTATTAGTATAATTATCTCGTAATTTTTTATAGTCATCGATCATTTGAGTTAAACTTATCAACCATATATGTATTAAAAATAGCACATTACGGCTTGAAAGACATACCTGGAGGCAACTGGTTTACCTTGGTAGTACAAAAATAATTATTTTTAAGAAATTTATGTTCTGACACAAGCTATCAATTTAAGTTTGTTGTTATAACAACATTGTTGATATAGAAATTATAAAATGCTTTATACTTTTGATAGTATAATAATTTCATCTCATTCGTTACTAATGCGTACAAAGAGTGACAAACTGATAAACAATATTTTTTTGGCATTATATTTCTTTTATATTTAGATTAGTGGACTCATTACGTGATCTTTAACTGCGTGGCCTAAGTAATAAAAATGATTAAATATTTCATAACTACAGATGGCCGGCGGCTTTGCACGCAAGTGAATTAGAAATAAAGTACTCTGAAATCACTTTAACATGGTAACATTCACATTCATTATTTTAAGTTACATAAATATATTGACTAAAGCGGCCGTCGTGGCGCAGCGGCACAAGGGTGAGACTATAACACGACGGTTGTGGGTTCGATCCCCACTCGAGGAAATGAAATATTTATTTACGTTTATATTTCCATTTCTTCGCTCTGGTGTCGAAGCAAAGCGTGGCGTTGAGTTCTGCCACTCAACACGCAATGCCTCCAGAATTCGGCAGAAAGTGGGGAACGGCGTGTCTTAACACTAGGTTCCCTCGGCCTACCCTATTGTGTGCGGGATACATTGTGAAGCTGATTTAATTTTATTGTTTTAAAGTTTTAAATATGACATGTTACTTGTTACAGGCGGGGCGATGTTAAGTGTGGCTGTGGCGGCGTTCGCTTGCCTCTGGCTGGCGCGCGCCTCGCCGGCTGAATCGCACGGTTTGCGATCATATACGATTAACACTTACACACCTAAGGTAATTAATAAAAACAATGGATTCCTATTTGCTCAATATATGTTATTGATATATTGTGAAATTATATTATTATTTAACATTAAAAAAACCTTAATCCCCTAATTTTTTTATAATTTATAAAATAATATGTTTTCTTTATTTATAGGATTTAGGCATAATCTTAGGAAATATAGACGAACGTTTACGTTTACTAGACACCATAAGCGCGGTGCAAGCGAAACAGGCGCGACGATTGGATGTAATACAAGACAAATTAGGTAATATAGTACTTCTCATTTTACATTTCATTACCTGTACATGAAACATTGTCATCTACGTTCTAAATATATCGTCATATAGGACGCAATAAAACAACTGCCAGGAAGTTGTACATTAGGTACTGTTTTTATAATATATGAAAAATGATTGATTTCCAACACAGAAATAAGTGATGATAAAAATCTTTTTTTCCCGTTATTATTACTTCGAGCTTAAATCCAAGATCCCGTCATATAATACAAGGGATTAAATACATATAGAAAAGAAAAACTCAATTTGTTATTTCAGACAAATGCAAAAAATCCAAATAAACGCATATGTACTTATGGAAAACCGCAATAAGCTCCGATACCAAGGAACTACCTTCTTCCTTCCTTCTTTACTAATGTCCTTAAAAATTATACAGTATACACACAAAGAAAACAAGAAAGATGGGAAAATTGTGACGAAACGGTAGCTAAAATTTATATTTTAATAATTTAGGTTTAACTATGTAAAATAATATGAAAATCCTAGCAGTAACCTATTATTGTTAAAACATAGCCGGCACTACTGACACATTGACTTGTTACAAATACAATATCCCATTTGAAGTTCCGACCTAAATTTTATTTGTACTCGTACTCCAAAGAAACGTATTTCTCAATGTGCAACGATGAGTCATGACATCCTTATTGTGTCATATCCTATTTTAGAATACGTATTATGTCAACATTCGCAATATTGCCTCTATTTATCATTCGCAATTGAACAGAATAGGGGCATCGTTTAATCAGAAGCGTTCATCTACCAAACGGTGTTTATATGAATACGGAAATAAAATGAATGAATCTTTCAGATCATCTAGAAACTACTCTGTCCATAAAACTGGAAAGAGCTCAATTGGCTGCTGAAAGATTGGAGCACAGGCTTCATATGCTGCAAACTAGTGTCCAGGTTCGTATTAATAAAAAAAATATGGCATAATTTTAGTTTACTATATATATTTTAATCGAGTCAAGAGCCTTGATCTCAGCTTGGACATATCGAGTTGAAATTCAACCGTATCTACGGGTCCCTTGATTTTCTGAAAAAATCATATTTCTACATTTACTTAAAAAAATAATATGGCCGTTTATAACGCAACAAACGCATAATTCGACGCTATGAAGGCAATCAAAATTAATAGGTACTTTCGGTTGACTTAAAATTATTAAATTTGACAGCTAACATCTACAAGTAGTTCAGGAAAAAATCGGAAAACTATACATTTGTGGTAAAATCTTAATAAATTTGGTATTAAAGCCGCTAGTTCAAGTGGGGTATCAGAGAAAGGGCTCTGGCTAAACTAAGCTTGAATTTCAGAAAAAGCTCGAGACCTCCAATTTCTGTACAGAACCCTAGGTGGGCGATACCGACTCGTACTTGTCCGGTCTTTTTTTTATTTAAATTATATTAATTTTCATTTTCTTTCAGACTTCTATCAAGGAGAGCAGCGCCAAAATAGAAAACAGTCAAGCTAAAATAATGGAAGTAGCCCAAAATTTGACAAATCGTATAGAATCGCATACTCATTTATTAGAAAAAGTAAGACCCTTAATTAAAAGTAAAAGCTTTGTCATTATTTATTGGCCGGGTAATAGAAATAATTGAAAATTGTTGCCATAACGTTAGGTAAGTGGTGCGTATGCCGACACGTGGCGGCGCGGCCTTCTGCTGGAGTCCTTGGTGCGAGACGGAATGTCGTTGGTGAACGTGACGCGGCGGGAGCTGGCCGACGGTCTACGCACGCTCGCCAGGCGACAGCGGGAGGCGCGCCTGTCCTCTGTAGACTTGGAGGCGGCGTTTTCAAGACGCATCGAAGACAACACTTATAAGATAGACATGAAGGTAAGTTTCCGCGGGTCCTAATTTCATACATGTAATGCTTAGTTTAATTTTTATAAAGCTTTTCATCACAATTCTCGTTAAGTTTATTCAGATTTACCCAAATATGTGACCCATTAAGTAATATATTAAGATGGAGCCAGTTTTAATTTGATCGCAGTGATAGTTAAAATAAGTGAATAGTTAAAATGTTTAAAGTAGTTTAAGCAATGTCGATTCAAATATTTAATATTCAACAAAGCTACAGTAGCATTAAAAGTACGTACTCACAGTATTGCAGTACACGCACAGGGCTTTGCATGGCTAATAAGGTTAAGAAACAACCATACTCACCATGCTTACAAGTAAGATTTAGAAATATGAAGGCTATAGTGGACATGTATTACTAGTTACGATAGCGATATTGGCAATAGATAATTGATATGTATATTAATAAATTTTAATAAATTATAAATGACAAAATCAAATTAGTGTACAAAATATTTTGAAAGGTTACACGTGTAAGTTACTTGGATACATAATTAATTTTGTATTTATATAAAGAAAATTATACCCCGAATGATTACGCGTCGTGTTTATGGTAAAATGTTCAATTTACATAATAAATTTAAAATAATGGCATTGCCCACTATATAGCCTAGCTTACGTAAAAAGTGCGAACGACATAATAACGTTCACTATCGTCAGTCAACAATATCCCAAAATGACTAATGAATTTATGAGAAATTACTATTTAAATAAATAATATGTAACATAAATATATTGATCTAAAACTATATTCCAGATGCAAGAAGTCCTGAACGTACAAAAACGCTTCGCCGATTCTTGTCAACGAGTGCAACTCGACGATCCAACGCACGTAGCGGACGTACTAGATAAATTGATAGACTCACTTATAAATAAGTATGCATTGTTTTTAAGCTTTTTGTGCATAATAATATGTATTGTACTTTAAAAATGAATGATTTAATTTCAGAACGGCGTCTACATTTCACGAGTTGCAAAATATTCAAGTCACTATGAGAAACCATGATAGTAAAGTCATAAAACTACTTAACACTCGACCGACACAGGTCAGTATAGAACGAGAAAAGTAAGATAAGAGCACCCTTGGCGAAAACTCGAGGGTTTTCGCATATTGAATGAAGCGATTCAATATTTTTAGCGAATCGTACAGTAAATGCACCATATAAAACGAGTATATAATGAACGACTAAGAATACAAAATATAAAACGTAAATTTTATTTAATACAGGGACTAAAATATTTTTAATATTATCTGATTGTGAACAGAAAAAAATGAAATATTTTTTATCTTTTGATCTGAATCTGTTTCTTATGAATACATAAGAGATTGTGCACAAGCAATAGCTTGCGCTACGGCATTATATTTATTCATCACATTTAGTTTTATAGAAAAAACATTTTTGTAATTAATTACAACTCTATTTTCAGCCGCCTGAAGTCTCATGCAAGCGTCTTGAAACCTTATTTAAAAATTCATCACATTCAACTTTCAATGAGAAAGAATTACAACAGCTGACTGAAAAATTCATAGCGTTAACAAATAGAGCCGATGCTGCTCTGCAGCGATTAGAGGGACATGTTAGTGAAGAGTCAGAAGAACCTATACCTGGCACGGATGTCACTGATGCAGCAGATCGACTTTTATTAAAACTTAAAGGAATCAAGTATGAGATACATTTACATTAATGCTCACACACTTATTATGCAAAAAGTTTTTTTTTTCAATTATTTTTATTATTTTAAAAATATTATGGTAAATAGAAATATTTTAGGTAGATATGCTTGAAGTAGTAAATGTTTAGTTAATATTGATTAAAAATTAATGATATTGCAACACATTCTATTTCCATACTTTATATACATATGTACTTTTTTAGAAAATTTAAAAAAGGAAAGAAAGAAAACAGTCTAAGGGCCATAAGTTTGAACATATGATTATAGCATTGTAGCACTAACAGTTACTTTATTTAGAATTAATCCAAATTTTACCATAAACCATTATTTCATTCCCAGGAGTGAGCAAAGTTCTGAAGAAAATGACTGGGAAGATGAGCAAGATAGCAATTATTTTGACAATAATATGAATGATTTCTCACAAGAAGATCAAGAAATATTGAATAATGTGTCAAACAGAGAAAAGTTTACAACCACAGAAAGCACAATAACTAAGCCTCACCGGAGACATCTTCATAAACATCCTTATGACCGTGGTCCCATGTAAATACAGTGTAATGATTTTAATTAAATATATTAGTTTCATTTCAATTTACATGCTTAATGTATACTTAGAATTTTGTAAGGAAAAGGATGAAAATTTTGCATATAAAAGAGATAACACAAAATAGGATAAAAAATAAACAATATTATGAACATAAATATTACTCTGCTTAACATCTTTGTTTTACCATACATTTTCATCACACATCCTAATATAAAGACTTTCCACTCCCCACTTTCCACCCAATTCTTGAGATATTGCATGTTGAGTAAGGGAACTCAACATTGCAATTTATTCATCAGAGCAGTGAAGTGAAAATAATTCACTCACCTGCATGAGGAACCACCCCCAATCCCATTTACAGTTGGAGACTGCCCCATTGTGCCAAAATGAATTATAGTTAGCAAATTTCAGTTAAACTAGGTTTTTAATACATACATCAAGTTTTGCACTGTTTTGGAAAATTGTTAGAGCCTTGTGAGTCAACTGAGCAAAACAGGAGCTTAAAGTTGCTATCTTCTGCCGGGATGAAAACACAACATCTGGTTCTTCGCTTTCTAGTTCGGCTGCAAACAGTAATTTTATTTAATTAAAAATATTATTAAATATATATTTTGTTAATATGGAGGAAAAATGAATATCATTAATATCTATAAGATTTAAGTAAGTTAATTAAGAAAACAATTTAATAAGTAAAAACAATATCTAATTTTAATTACTCTAGAAATCTGTTATTGTTGCTGTTCTTTATCTATCTCTAAAAACAATATATGTTTATAGTGAAGTAAAGCAAAGATTTATATAAGGAGAACTCATAAAAGGGTTGTTGTCCTTAAGTCATGATTACATATTCTCTCGCGTCACTGTCGAATTTATATTTATATATTCAAATAAAATGTTTCCTATAAAATCATACACTAAACTTTCATAAATCTTGATACAAACAACCATAACATCTTCAAATAATTACAATTACAAGCTTTTTTTATTAATGTCATTGTTAAATCACTCCATAGATATCTAAATATTGTTTAATTCGTCACATGTGCAACTAAGTAAATTAACTTAATTACAGGACCATATTTAAGACTTACATAAAGAAGTATCTAATTCGACACATGCTTTATCAAATTCTTTTTCTAATAAATCTAACCACCGAAATCCAACTCCAGACGTCGCCATCTTCACAATAAACTTGTTGTTGATAACAATTAAACGTCACTTGGACATACTTAGCAACTATAGAGAAAATTAATTTAAGTATAGCTTAAAAAATCAATCAACATTATTAAAAACTACCCTAAAGTGGGAATTTAGACCATAAATATAAAAACAATTCACATTGAAAAATGAATTAATATTGATTTTACATTTACTTTGTAGAAAAAAGTGATTTTACAATAATAATATATCATAAAATCAATAAATTAAGTATTTTTACTGACCATATTTGTGGGGCAATAAATATAATATATGGGGTGAATAGAAAAATAATGCTAGGTTTACTCCAGTTTCTACAGCAATTATAGGAATGTGAGAATTTTGTTTCTTGAAATTGTTTTGGATTGTAAAATATAACTAAATAACTTTCCTATATACTCCCTTCTCATTTCTATCAATCCACGTCCATCCACACGTAGTATACGTGTCTACCGCCTCTTTCCCATCTCTATTCACCCCAAAATTTATAAAATTGTACATGTGCTACTATTTTTGTATGATTATTTTTTATTGATATCCTTGACTTAAAACATAAAATAAAATAAAAAGTATAATAAAATCAGACAATCAAAATGAATAACTTTTCTGAAGCATAAATTAGCGCAGTTCAACCGACGACATTTTATACGGCAAATATTCTGTTTTACCTATCTGATTTCCCTAACTTCACTTTTAAATTTAGTGAAAAAAGAAAGAAGAAGACGAAGAAATGGAAATATAAATTTAATAAAATATTTCATCTCCTCGAGTGGGAATCGAATCCACAACCAGTCAGTTTTACAGTCACACTTTGTGCCTCTGCGCCACGACTAGCCCTATTTAAATGTTTATTTTCATTTCTTCCTTCAAGTGTCGATGCAAATCGCGGCGTTGAGTTCCGGCACCCAACAAACAATGCCTCCAGGATTCAGCGGAAAATCGGGAACAGAGCTCCTTAACACTAGATTCCTTCTGCCTACCCTACTGTGTGCGGTTTTATGCAGCATTTCTTAAGGTTCTTTTATTGATATTAATTTATCTTTAACTTTTACACTCTTAATCTATGCATCAATCACATACGACATATTATTTAATTCATTCATTATATTTAATTTTCATAGATTTAATTTGTAAGAAAATATCTAATTACGATACTTTCAAATTTTTCCTCCCAATTAAGTCTTCGTACGTATTGAGTGCGTACGACGGAAACGGATCATCTGAATTAAAATGTTTGAATTTCAAATTTTAATTTTATCGAAAATTGGGAAGCATAAAAAATTTGGGTTGAGAAATTTTACTTACACTAAGTACTAGACTATAAGTACGAGTAGCACGAAAAATATTATTTATGTACGTAGGAAATTTGCTTATATCTAAGTGAATTTTTATCACGACAAAATAAAAAATAGACAATATAAATATGAATAGCTCTTTAATTTAACCACTTATATTTATATACAGTAATCTGTACAGGTCCACCGAGGTATTTATTTTTAAGTTCGAAAAAAACATTTTCAAAATATTAATTTAACATATTTTTTCTTCAACATATCACTAAAGATAAAAAACCTGCCCTGTCTTTTTCATAGAAACTTCTACTCTACAAACCAGTGTTGTAGATTAATTATAACATACCACTGGTGTATTTACCAGCGGGAGAGTCCACTTGAGAATAGGGTGGCAAATCTATTTTTTACTGCTATCAACTTCATATTCATACGGGAGATTTATGTACGGTACATAGTACAACATACAAGTAGCATACACCATTTTGCTAGCTCATGCTATTTCAACGAAGTGTTGGTCACAATATTTTAGGAACTGACAATTGTGATGGTAAGTTCAACAAAAACTTCACATCATTATACTTTAGGTTGCAATATTTAAATTTAATATTGGTTTATAAGAAACCAGACAGTTTTTGCGACCTCGGCGGTTACATACGCTGATGTTGTGTACATATTTGGAATCATAAAAAATTTACAAGTTACACTATGACTGGGCTTATGTATTACACAATAAAAATTATCTGTTAAAAACTATTTAAAAATCATTACTACGAGGCTTATAGTTAAAAACAAATCATTGTGATAGGTTAATGATACAGAAAACAATTTTACAAAAATAACGGCTGTATTGTGCTATAAAAACACGACAACGAAACTTGATTCATATATGTATCTTTCTAACTTATAAAAATAAAATTGTTATGTACATAATTACAAGCTATTTATAAGCTTTACGTTTAACAAAGTCGCAGTTCAGCAGTAAGTAGACATTGTGACTGCCACACCACTAACCATCTAAAGCTAAGCTATAATATGAAGGACATAGCTTTAATTACAGTATAAACTTGTTTTGATAATTATTTTAATTAACGGTAATTACTACTGCAATGATCTACAATAATTAATAATGAGCTTCAATAAATTAAGAATAGAAATGTTACGTTATTGGTGTGTAAATGTAAATTGATCTTGCATTTGAACTAATTCAAATTGTTAAGTATATACCTGTTTTTTTTAGTAAACTCTTAATTGTTTCCTTAATGCTCATAATGTAGTTGACTACTAAATGCTTTTCGTCGAGTCATTATCATTTAACCTACAATGTTTCTAGTTTTAAATATACAAATTCAATAATTATAAAAAAGATCATGAATACATTATATAAAAATACAAAGAAATGTCGAAGAACTTATAAGAGATGTACATATACCTTTATATAAAATCATTATTTTGGAGCCAAAATTTTACATTCCACTCGCAAATTCTATCATGTTGTATAATTTAGTTTTTGCCAAAGGGAATAATATACATATTTTTAAAAATGTTATTCCACACTATAAAAATATTTTTTGAGACGTATAATAAAATTAAGGTAGCGGGATTGAAAACCGTGCCTCTTGGAAACTGTGCATGCGCTCTGGCCACTAATATATAAATAAAGTTATGATTGATGAAATACCCTCATAGACAATATTATCGCAAATTAATCATAATTTTTTGTATAAAGAAAAATATTTTTAAGGGATATATTGCATATGATTTGGTCAATCTACATGTTAAGGTTTAGATCACTTTTCAAGAAATTCTTTTTATTAGCAAACGCGTGATGTGCAATATACTGTGGTTTCATTTAATATAGTGCTGAAACTTCCACCCTGTATATATACATATACCTACTTATCCCGATATTTTTCCCGATATTTTTTTTATTCATATAAAAATTATAAGCACTAAAATATACCCACAGTTATTGATTTGACAAACAAATTAATATAATTGTAGAAAATTTTTATTGTAAAAAAAATAATTGTTTAATATTACAATTGAAGACCGACATGGATCGATTATAAGTCGAAAATTTTATTTCGGGACTTTATTATTTTTTTACTTTTATCCTGCAGATGGCAGGGTAGGCTGAGAGCACATAGTATCAAGAAATTCTCTTCTCCACTTCCCGCTCGAATTCGAGACGTTACGTATGGAGTGACAGAAATCAACGCCAAGCTTAATCCTTGCCAGAACAGGAAAATGAAAATAATTCATAACCCTGAATGGGGATAGAACCCACAAACATTACAACAATCATTGGTACAATATAATTACAAAAATTGGCAATTACTTTCTTCTCATAAAAGATTTTTAAAAGATTGTGTACGACTCAATCTGCAAAATATGCAGATTGAGCCGCCGCCTCCGACCTCGTTTAACACCAGAGGAACTACCTGAGATGACTTCTGCCATTTAATACGTAATTACTCGGAGAATTGAGTTATTAACAATAGGTTACCTCTGACTACACTTATACAGCACAGTCGACAAGTCGTGGACGCCTGATGATAGGCTTTCTGAACTTTTGCGCATTGTTAACTCGGGAAGAAAATAATGAAAGTAAGATAAATTCTAAAATCAATTCTGTGCAGACATCAACAGCTAACTTTAGGGTGGCCACTACGCGCCGACCGAGGTGTACATGACGGATACAGCGTGAAGCTAAGTATTAAAATGTACATAGAAATCTTTATATACAAAGACAGTTGAGAAAAACCAAAGTGGTGACCTTCATCCATTTGTTAATACTTTTTATATAAAGTTTTCTTTATTCTTGTATATATCAGAAAACATAAATCGCGCATACAAATGAACAAGCTATTTGTCACATGTGATTCCTTTTTATATCATTGTATGTTTAGAGTGACTTGATTACTTTATTACAATATTTAAAATTTGCAAATTTATAATTTTTATAAATTATTAATATGATGAATAAGCATATAAAATGTATCATATATAAATTACATGACATATGTAGAAATGAAGAAATTATATGAATAAATAATGTAGATACACCCTACTATATTGTGTTCCATTTAAAAATAACATTATATTTTATGACAAAAAGATCTTAAAATAACCTTAACTACTGCTGGCTCTATTATACTATTACAACTTTATATATAATGAACACACAAATATGAGTTGTGAGCAAAATTTTTAAGGATATTTATGTTGTGATTTATATAAAAATAAACTTTGATTGAATATTTTGTTGCACTCATACCTTTTGTCAATATATTACTTACTCTTTAGCACCAAAGTGAAAAAAAAACAGTTGCCGTGTGATTCATATCATTATTATAAAAGTAAAACATTTTCTTGAAATAGAAATAATTAATTCCCCTGGGTGGGATTCAAAACCACAACCGTCGGGTTCACAGCAATTACAGCAATACACTGTGCCGCTGCGCCACATGCCATTTAACATTTTTAATGGATTTATATAAGCCTATGTCCTTTCCATTCATGTGCAACAAATAATGCTTGCATAGGCATTAAATGAGGCATCAAAATTTGTAACAGTAGCTTAATGAGGTACATTATAAATTGAACAGCACTTAAAGTTGCCACACATTTAACTTAAATCTGATATAATATTATTGATAAAAAAAATATTTAAATATATATATATTTTTTTTTTACAGCTGTGAATTTATATTGCTCCATATTCTGTTAATGTAGAAAAATATATGTCTACAATTAAATGTGTGAAAACTCTTAAGGAGTTACTAAGTAACTACAAATTATTGCTATTATATTAGCTGTGCATAAACTATCAATAACTTACTTTCACTTTTGCATAAACAAGCACTTTGTCCATTAAATATTTTCTATTAAGAAATAACACATCCATTTTTCTCAGGCATGTGTCCATCCGATCTTTCTATTTCTGATAGCATTGCATGAAACATATCTGTCACTGACTGAAATGATTGAAATAATGAATTTATTATCAACAAAACATAATAAATGAATCTAAACAATTTAATAAAGGAAGTTGTGGCAAAGTTGCACTATAATATATAACTGTAAATGCGATGGCTGTGGGCTCCATTTCCAATCAGGGAATCTATCACCAATTTTTTTTTCTTCACTCAGGTAATTATGCAAAGCACGTTGTTGAAGAACAGAATGTTTTAACACTAGATTCTCCCTGCCCTGCTTATACACAAGATACAATATAAATAAATAAACATATCAATGGTCCCTAGGTAAAGTATCAAAAGTGAAAACTTGCAATATTTTTATCACTTAAACTTCTAAGAAGTTTAGTCTTAATGATATTATTTCAAAATTTCAAAAGAATTGTTTATGCATTTTTTAAGAGTCTTAGTATTGAAAACTACCCTTGTTAGTAGTTCAAAACAGCAATTAAAGATACTTGAAATTTTCACTTTCGATACTTTACCTAGGGACCATGGATATGTAAATAAAAATAAATAAAGAAAATGAAAATTTGTATAGATGTCTCTATGGTTATGGCGTATGGCATTGGCAAAATGAAAGAAAATATTGACTTATTTTATATATCTTAGAATCATCATAGTAGTCATTGGTACATAATAAACCTGTAACTAACCTAGATTGCGATCTGGAAAACATGGATCTGTTAAATAATACAAATATATACATGAAAATGTACAATACCTCATTTCTTTTAGCACTAGTTTCTACAAATGCTGCATTCCATTTTTCAGCCAATCGTTTCCCTTCTTCTGTACTAATTTTTCTTTCTAAATGTAAATCTGTCTTGTTTCCCACAAGTACAATTGGTACACTAAGAAAATTTTAAATCAAAAATTATACATTTTTAGTTAAATAAATAGGAGCAACTTGAAGTGTTTTGCAATTATTAATGGATGCAATAACAGAAAAATCAACTAACATGTAGCATTACACAAATAAATATAACCTTTGAACTTACTGTATCTTTCCAACCATATCCAGTAGCTTGTCATATATTATTTGCACGATCTGAAAGCTTTTACTTGAAGTAATTGAGTACACCAAAACATATCCATGGAAGTCCATACTGTATTGTAAAGGAAAGATACTATATTCATCTTGCCCTGCAGTATCAACTAATTTTACCTCATACTCCGTAGAATTCAATCTAATAAATTTTGTGAATGCTGAAAATTTATAGGAAAAGTTATAAACGCAAAAGAGAAAATATTATTCGTACATTTCTTTAAATAAGATAGTTGAACAAATCTTATAGGTAAGCAAAAGTCAACACAAAAACCTTGTTTATTTTGATGGACCGAAAATGTAATACAGCAAAATGTAACTAAGGTTATTTAAAAAAATGTGTAATATATTATATATTCAACATATAAAGTATAATTTTATTATAGAAAATACTGCAAAAATTAAACTTATTTTATGATGGAAAAAATAAATATTTGAACTTACTATTTTCTATAGTAGGATCGTAGGAATCCACAAATTGTCCCTCAACAAATTGTATAATAAGAGATGATTTGCCTGTAAATATTTTTTATAATACATAACGTCATAACAATAAATAAGACGCATAAATATATCACAAGACAATAAAGGTATACCTTACCCACAGATCTGTAGCCCATCATGGCAATCTTTCTCTGTTTCGATGGCATTTTATTAATTTAAATTTGAGTCACAATATACATAAAATATTAAGAATATTTTTACAACTTTTTTAATCACACTTTAGGACTTAAGTCACAAACCACAAGATTGTCAAATGTCAAAATCAAGTCACAAATATATGATTGCAGATTATATTTACATTTTCTTAGGCGTATCTACGCATTTGAGTGGCACACTGGCATAGAATGGTACCGTACCGAACCGTTCTATATAATATTACAATTTTCAAGCAAAATTCTCTTAAAGGAATTCTCAACGAATTTAAACTCTGAAGGTCTATATTACACTTTTCTTCACAAAATTAAATTAAATCAGCTTCACGTTGTATTACGCACACAGCAGATTAGACAGAGGGAACATAGTGTTAAGACACTCTGTTCTCCACTTTCAGCCGAATTCTGAAGGCATTGAGTAATGAGTGGCGGAACTGAATGCCGCACTTAACCTCAATACCAGAACGAAGAAATGAAATTATACATTTAAATAAATGTTTGGTTTCCTCGAGTGGGAATTGATCCCACAATCAGTCGCGTTTACAGTTACACTTTGCGCCCCTACGCAACGACTCGTTACTTACTTCTCGACATTTTCTCGACACCTCTTTACTTTTCTTCATAATTAATAATTATTCCAAGAAATTTCTTACATGCTAAAATATTTTTTCCCATATCACAAATAACCCTTTCGGGGTCCTTTAAAACCTTCCACACACACTTCTAACTCTATTAGGCCGTTTACACGTTTGTGATGGCTCGGCAAGCGCCCACAGCTATACGCTTGTGACTGCGTTACTAGTATGTTCATTGTTCATATTCCTACATGCAAGCAAGACAGACGTGGATGCCGAAGTTATTATCAGCTTTTGCTTTAATCTTGACTTATTTATATGCTATAAAAAAAAACGAAAAAGTAAACTGAATTTTCCGCAGAAAACTAATCAATCAATCGTCAGTTTAATATTATAATCATATTTAATATTATAGATTGTACTACCAATTACTAGGTCATAGGTGTAAACATGGGTTAAAAATGTAGTTTATGTTATCAATTGTCATTTGTCGTAGTCAATGTCAAAATTGTCAAATAAACTTATAAAAAATAGTGAATCACTAAAAACATTATTAAATTAGTAGTCATTTTTATTTTAAGATATATATATTTTGTCGATCACTTCTGTGCAATTTAATATTTAATTATTAGCGTACTAGTAACATTAAAAACGACACAATGTCCGTAAATATCCCAGAATGCCCACCAAGCTTAAAATCAATTCAACATTTTCTGAAAACTGCAGCTGAACATGACACTAGGGATCCAATTGTCGCATACTGGTGCAGGTTACACGCTCTGCAAGTTGGCCTCAAGTTGACTACGAAGAAAACTCCAGAGGAAACAAAAGTGCTAATGGGTAAATCAATTTTCCAGTTATAAAGAGCAAAAAGGGGTAATCGTTTTTGGCTACATAATATATTCTTATTCTTGAATAATATGTGTAAATACATTTAGATATATAATAATATATAATTTTTCAACAATGCTGTACTATGTATAAAACATAATTTATAAACTATACCTATTTAACAAATTAACAGAAATTATTTAAGTAATAAAATGTTTTATCTCTTTAATTGAGGGAGATTTGTTTTAAATTAAAATAGTTATATCTATTTTACAAATTATAATAGGCTCTAATATAATAATGTCATTCAGTTGGGAAAATAAATAATTGTACAGTACATGCTGGTGAAACTGCAAGCAGGTTGCTAGCCAGTATATAAAGTCTTTACATTGACGAGAAAACCAACATTTAAAATGAAAAAATATATACTTTTCAAACATAAATGAAATTTATTCACAATGTATCCTGCACATAGCAGGGTAGGTTTTTATTATTTAAACACATTTTTATTAATTCTCAATTATTTATTTAATAAATATATTAAGTATGATATAAAACATATCTCTTCTCCTACAGCAATAATGGATTGGTTGGAAGAAGCTAAGAAAATATTTAAAGACAATGAAGCCATTTCTAGTGAAGTAGTAGCACAGGCACATTTAGAGAATTATGCACTCAAACTGTTTCTATTTGCTGATAAACAAGATCAAGAATTAAATTATGGAAAGTATGTATATAGTATATATGTGTATACATATAATTAATGTCTTAAAATCTCCTAAAGTTTAGCTTTATTTTTTTGCTTCACTCTAAATCTCAATTGTATCCCTTAGGCAAAGTATTGTCCTCAGTGCTTTCAATGCCAAATCCTGTGCTCGGGAGAACCCCACATTAAAGACAGGTGTGAGCTTTGTGGAGACTTTGTCGGACCACGTTTTATATTATGCTTGATTTCTCCACTCAGCTAGTGACAGTAGTCCAACCCAGGGGCCAATCTTGAAGGTTCCCGATATGGGCTCTTAACTGGCATACCCTAGAGCTGACCAAAAAGGCTGCAATTGTGGCAATGTAGAGTTCCCAGAGGAATATGATGAGCTCCAGCTCAAACGTTGAAGTGATGGCAGACCAGTTGCAAAAAACAATGACGAAAATATGCGACGCTGGAATGCCTGGGCCGGCTTCGGCCCGTCGCCAAAAGTTCCATCTCCTCCTCCCTAGGTCACAAGTCCTAGGAGGTTGAGACCGTCTCCTACACCTTGTGTATGTACAATGTGTAGGAGACGGTCTCGACCCTGCACTTGAGAGTCAGCTGTAGGGTATACATAAAGAGCTAAAGAAGGCTCTGCAGTAAGCTCACACAATCATCTCAAAAGTATTTTAAAAAAGTACTTTTAAAAAGTAAAAGTTTAAAGTATTTTTTAACTTACAAAATTAGTTTTATTTGAAATATAATATTTCTAGGAATATTGTCAAAGCATTTTACACAGCAGGTGTAATTTATGATGTTCTGACTACTTTTGGAGATTTGACTGATGAGGCGTCACAAAATCGCAAATATGCAAGATGGAAAGCTGCTTATATTCATAACTGTCTTAAAAATGGAGAAACACCTGTACCAGGTAAATATTTATTTATGTAAAATTTCAAAATTCACCCAAATCTAAGTTGGTCTCCATGGCCTTTAAATATATTGGGATTCCACTTACTTTCTACAATCTAAATCTCGTATTCAAATCTAGGTACCATTTCTAGCCAGCAAGTTTATATAACTATATTCTACTATTGAGTTTATATAAAGATATTTCAACTTATTCTAAAAAAATCTATCATTCGAAGTATAACGCAAGTTAAACATTGTTATAAGCTGGATATTTCATCGAATATTATTTTACTTGTATATTTATATTAAATGTAGGTCCTATGCAGCCTGAAAATATAAATGAAGAAGATGGAGAGTCCACGAATGATGTACCAAGTCAACCTAGAGATGCAGATGCTGGGAGCTCTTTTGGATTTACTTCAGTGACACCAGCAACTCCTCAAGATTTATTACCAAGTGTTCCGACAAGTTTTAACAATAGCCTTCCTGATCCAAATATGGCTATGAGAGCAGCTTCTCAATTACCACCAGTTCCTTATACTCCAGATCCAAACCCTGGGGGTTTTATTCCATACGATCCCTCCCAGCAGCCAGCACCAACCCCTTCAAGTACATTTTATGGTGATAATACCACATCAGTCGCTCAACTAAACCCAGATCAAATAGCAAAAGCTCAAAAATACTGTAAATGGGCCAGCAGTGCTCTAAATTATGATGATATCAAAACTGCAATCAATAATCTCAGAAATGCTTTAGAATTGCTACAAACTGGACGTGATCCTGCCTAAATATTGTATGATGACAATGTAAATGATATTTTTCCTGTTTCAATCACAAGGTCACTTATAAAAGAATATGATGTATAGAAAACTTTCTTTGCGAAAATATATTTATTAAATAATATAAGTCCCATTGAATATTATATAATTTCATATGATCATTGAACTTCACAAATGCATATTATTATATCATTGGTGTTGGCTTGTCTCACATTACTGCTTGGCTTTTACAAATTGCTATTCTTTAAGGAAAAAAGTTGCTATGTGATCTTTTAATAAAATATACTAAATTATTTTATTTATCAACCACATTTTAATCATACTTAGGTTACACTTTGTTAATATAATATTCTGTTCTTTATTAAAATTGCCTCAAATTTATGATTCCAGATAATATTTTTTTTGTGGTTTGGTTCAACACAAAAATGTATGTTCCCTAAAAGAACTGTATATACAAATATACTGATTATAACAAGACCAGGTAAAGTATGTTTTACAAAGTTTTAAATTCTGAAATATGTAAAGAAGATGAGAACTTTAATTATTATAAAGGTGCATATGGCATTCGTTTTAATAATAATTATATGGAATATATTATTTAGTTATATGTAGCAGTTATCAAGACAATTGTTTTAATATAATAAATATATATTATATATAATAACCTAATTTTATTAAATTGCACTTGCATTTTTTTCTTACACATTTTCAAGTAGTCCTGCAGATAGTTCTTTTTTCGTTATGTTACCGGCAATCTGTAAAACTCAGATATTTTATACAATACCTCGACAATGTATAGTATATACATAGATTACCTGGGGTGTCCAGGCAATGTCTGAAATATTATGAATAGCAGTACATACTTTACCTAGGTAATTAATAAAATTCCTAGGGGGTTCTACCTGGTGTTCCATCGGCAATGTGTAAAATAAAATAAAAGAAAGATCTTGGTCTATATTTGAGCTCTATCTCCACTCCTTCCTTGCTCTCTATACTTGTCTTATACATACAATATATATATGTCTATGTTTGTTTCTAGTGTGCTATACAAATAAAGTAATAATTTTGTTGAATTAATATATCATGCTATATTGTCTATAGCTATACATATATTAAAACGAACTAATCACTGTCTGTACATGGAAGATATATAAGAACTATTATTGGAAGTATTTAATTTATTTAAAGGTAACAGAACTCAAAATTGTAGTAGGTACAAGTGTCGCTAGTGTTAAATTAAACTTTAATTTTTTGTTTACCATTTATTCACTTGACATTTGCAAACACGTTACACGACACACTTTGTATAAATCAATTTATGGTAGTATTGCATTTGTTAAACAATTTCAATTGTTCTTTTAACAATTCACTTTTTAATATAAAGTAAACGCATGTCACTGTTTTCTTTACTTATAGAAAGGATTACTTACATCTACGATACTTATGATTATCGATTTTTAACACATGTTGGTGACTTTATTACTAAAGTGCTTATTAAATACATATTTGTATAATTTTATGTTATTTTTATAATTGTAACCCCCATTTAAAATTATAGGTTTATATAAATATGTTGCAGCTAGTTTATTATATTGATGACTATGACATTGATATTCAGTCACAATAATCTTGTCACCATTGACTATTATTATAAAGGTAGGTCTAAAATCTAAAAATCCGCACTTATTTTATACATGGTTGTCACATTCCAAATTACAATTGAGCAAAATGTATTATATATACATATCATTATATGTATATTAACATCATAAGTGCATTAATCAATAAACGTCTACCGTATAGTGGCAGTACCGAGGTTCTACGTCTACATCAGGGAAGTTACGGATGTAACGTTTAGGATCTGGATACGGATATAAGAAGATTATTTCGGATAAAAATATTAGATTATTTTGGATCTGTTCCTTTCCGTTACCGATGTCCGATAATTTCGGTTTCGGTTATGATTCTCCATAACATCCCTGGTCTACATGTCAACTTATTCACGTGCTCTCTACACTCACTCACTTACAAAATGAACTTAGTTTTACTGCTTAAATTAATATCACTTTTAGATAAGTTTTCTATGGCATCTAAACTTAGAATTACGTTAAGAAATTAATTTAGATTAACTTGAGATTGTGTGTGCCCTAGAAGGAAATCTGAGCGACAAAAGATACTTATTGTAACTAAAAGCGTACTAATAGGATACATGGTTAACACGATGACTAGTTATAATCACAGTACAAATTCGTATAAAATACTTCAAACGTTCTACAAAATCAGGTCATATATTTGTGCTGTTTTGAATTAATGTGCATGGGACTGTTATTGATAGAATGGAAGTATTGAATATTATTTTAGTCTCTCTTCAAGCCGTTGCCGTTTTGCGTGGCCGCGGCCTTCTCGCTCTCCTCCCGGCGGCTGGTCTGGTACCTTTAAAAATAAATTATAATATTTTTAAGCTTAGGGGCTTTTCATTAACTACGTCACACGAATTTCATGATTTTTGACCACTCCACTTTCCTTCGTGAAGCCTAGAGTGAAGTTAAATATATTTGGCAAAATTATTATGCAACGTCACGATTTAGGACCCCTCCTAACTCCTTATTACACAATGTCACAATTTGACGTAATTTATTGTCGTCCCCTTATAGATATGATACTGAACGAGGAACTGAGACCTTGATTCAGTGAAATATACAACACATTACATTACGTAACCTTTGAATTACGCTCCAAGTCCAAGTCATCATTTTTCAATGCTCTGCAATGAACGCTATTTATTTGTAACGAGAAATAGTTCGCCGATTGAAGGCGACCACATGCGGGTGAATTGAAATAGGTACATTAATATTTACGCGACAAGCGATTCGTCATAGCGAATTTTTTGGCGCCCGGCCATAGTGATAGTCGCGTTATAGAACTAATTTTATTTCGTAACTCATGTTTACATCGCTTAAATAACTCAAGGTGCAAGCGGTTACTATTTGGTTTTTTAAGTTTTATAATTGGTAATATTTACACTTTTATTTTAGACGTTACGTACCTACATGAAAGTCTCGTTGCAAGCACGTGGCTCATTAAAGGCAACGTGGTAAAATGTTCATTACCGGTAAAATTAACTAGTCAATGCACATACGAGTATAATGACTAGATCAAAGCTGACTTTTACGCGAGGCAAATTCTTCGGTTAATTCGTTTTAGAATATACAATGACGCAAACTCTGCCCACGATGTGGCCGTGGTTCGCTCTGACAACTTCAAATATATTTCCGAAGCTAACTGTTATGATATATAACACAAATATACAAATCACCGTACAAAAATCTCCAGTGAATATAAGATGTAAATATACAGTTTTGTTTAAAACGTTTGTACTGGAAATAATTTACGAGACAACTTTAAGAGTGGTGTTTGGAGACGTCCCTAATTATTGTTAATGGTGCACTTAAAAATATACACTCGCTATTTTTACGAAAGTGCAAAAACGTTTTTATTTTTTAAACACATGTAGCCTGAATTTGATACACAAGAAATATTTATTCTAAAGTCATAAACAGATTATTGTATTTAACCTGTTTCGTGTTGTAAATTTTATTTGTTTTATGTGTAATTAATAAAAATAAATATGATCACAGAACAATGAAAATTTCGTAAATTTAAGTTGGTTGGCATTCTATTTTTATTTTATTGCGGCAATAAAGTTACTATACCTATTGGAATATACATACCTACCTACATTAAAAGAAGGGATTAGAAACTTTAATGAAATAAGTTAAAATAATCGAAACAAAATTGGCTTTTATATTTTAAAATTATATATATTATTTAACAAATTACTACCACTTACCAAACAACAAGTCTTCCAGTGAGCATAAAGAAGAACACGAGGGAAGGTGCACAACGGTCGAAGGGGTCGCCGACCATCACATGCGAGTACGCCGCCAGGATCATTAGCAGTACGAGGCCAATGTTAGCTGTGTTCTTTACTTTATCTGTTATCGTATTTTTTTATTTATTTAATTTTTTATGGATATTTTATTCTAAGCTTAAAGCATGTATAATTATGGCTGTATATACCGCGGTGAAGTGGGACCCCCACTGGGAGAATTAATTATTTGGAGGCTCATAACGAAAAATACCTATATTCGGCAATAAGCTGAGTTCCGAATATTCGGCGAGCTTTTTGATCATATTAATTGATTTTTTGTCAAACGATCCCAGAAAGTAATTATTATAGGTACTTGTTATATTAGGTATACCAAACAATAATTCTAGAAAATAAGAATTCAGATAAATATATGAAAATAAACACAACTTACGACTTGGTATGATGGCAAGACAAAGTCCGAACAAAATTTCGAGCCCGCCAACGCTTCTTCGATACCATTTTGAAGGAACTTTAAAATCCAACATGCTCGTTAGTGGGAATACTTTTGCATATCTCACATACTCTTTCCTCTGAAAATATAATCATAAATGTTTATTATATTTACTTAATTAAAGTAAATCTATAACATCTTAACTCAAAGGAATTTTGAGTTAAGATGTTATAGAGATATTAGTACTGTTTATGTCCCTACTCATTTTAATTTAATAAATCATAACTAACTGTAGCTACTTTTTCAACTACTATTTTTAATTAACCAATTAAATTTTCTATGTGAGTCGTGGTGCATCCTGCACAGGACTGTACACGCGAGAGTTTGTGGGTCCGAGTCCGATTACCACTCGATGAAATATTAAACTCGATCAAATAGCAAAGCGCGGCGTTGAATTCCTCCTGTCAATACACAATGCTTCTACAATTCGGCAGAAAGTGGGCAACCGTGTTTTGTTGTGTGTGAAGTGTTTTAATGGGAACGGAGTGTCTTAACACTAGGTTCCCAGGTTTCCTATACCTATATTGCTATATGCGGGACAATGCGTGAAGCTAAAAAAGTTTTAAAAAATCTATAAAATACATAGCTTATTATATATTCCTGGAGATTAAAAATCAAAAATTATATTTTTTATCCTTTTAATAAAATATTAGTTTAATAATTTATACTCAATATGGATTTATTATGTTAATTGACTTGAATTTTAAGTATTTTTTACTTGCTCGCATGCCGATAACTCTCAAAATTGATGAAAGCCAGAAAACATTATACCTCCTATAACGTATTGTTTTTATTGCTTGGTACGGTACGAGTATGAGCACATTAATTGTAATAAGTCTGACTTGTTTACAATACAAAATGTTGTCTTGTTATTTATGTTGCGCAGATTTAGGACACTGGGCACAGTCTCCTTAGTTACATTCGATAAATAAATCTTGATACAATATTTTTGTCGTCAACATCACTTGCTGCTACTGGTGGGGCAAATTAAGGTGCCGTTAATAATATTGCAAAACGAATTTGTGTACCGTGCAATCTTTGCTATATATACTCTTGTCATCAAGAAATATAAGCTGTTGATTATTTATCATAAAACGTCAATTATTTTACTCAGCGATGCCAGATATTTTCTAGATAAAAAGCGGGATTTTTGAACATTTTAAGTAAAAAATCGGGACAAAATAATAATAATAATAAGGATTTTATTTACTATTGATCCATTATTAAAGTTTTCAATAAAGCTTCCAATAGTGATAAATATCAATTTAAAATGTTTTTTTCATAGAAAAATATCACTATTTAAACAATATTTTTTTGGTTTACTGTAAGGCAGTTAAGTCTTCAGAATAATTGTGTGTAATATACGAATATCCTTTTTTTTAATTTATATTTCTATAAAATTGTATTGTAGTAACCGATGAAAATTTTAAAGTAAAAAAATAAATATTTTTCACAGTACGTAGAATAATCTGTGAAAAGCGGGATAATGCCTGTCCCGATCGGGACATTTGATTTTTGGTCTAAAAATCGGGACGTTCCTCTAAAATTGGGGCATCGGGCAACGCTGAATTTTTACTAGTGGTAGTTACTAGTTTTGCATCATAATGGTGCTTTCCAAGTTGAGAACTGATAAATGATAATGCATTGCGGCTCGGCATCGATATCATTACCGTATAACTCAGTTCGAACAGAGAGACATATCTTGCTAAGCTTGGAGAAAATATATTTTTAAAAGCATTGTCTCTAGTGGTCTAGACTTAGTTTTTGCTTTTATTTTCTCAAGACATATATAGCAGACTAGACAAACATTCCTAGGCCGTTACATAAAGCTTTAAGCAAGGCAAGCAAGCTTGTAATGAAGATAAGGTTGTGAACTTATAGCTTATGAATGTAATTTATATTTTGTACTTCAAACTTGATACGATGAAACATTTGTAACGAAAATATATATTTTTTATTCCATTTCGATATTTATTTTGATATTTTTCTAATATTTTTAGCCATAAAGAAATATTATAACATCAGATCATATCCACTGTCACATTAAGCAGCACTGCTGGGCATTAGGCGTCTGGCCAAATACTAAAATAGCAAGCCACATTGCTCCGCAACCAAAATCTTTATGCATCTAACGAATGATTTTTTCTTATTTTTGATTCAATACAGCATAAATTTCAATAGTACTTACCAAGTCTTTATGTAATTCTTTTGATATAAGAGGTGTCAGTTTAGTTATGCCAACAAATATGAAGAAAATTCCTAACAGAACAGACAAACTCTTAAGAACGATGGAACCCATTTTGATTGTACAAATAAAATCACGAACAATTAATTAAAAATTACACTTTGAACTGCATTTTTATTTATAATTAAATTATAATGAAATATAGCTCAATAAGAAATGACTTTAGAAATAAAAATGAATAAGTCTTAAGATTATATACCGAAAAGTTTACTCATTAATACACATTATTGTTACTTATTAAATATTCAATCGACTACGGGAAATTTTGCAAGGCACGTTTCGACGTTCGCGCCGGCGCGAAAAAAATCCATACCACATATTTTAATAATGTTGATGTAGACGCGAATATTTTGGCTCGTCTACATGAATAGGATTGCCATCGTTAAAAATATTATTACCCCATCACGTACACAATTTAATTACTGATTAAAGGGGGATAAATAAAAATCTAAACCTGTTTAAATTAAAAATACAGTAGTGTTCTAATATTCTTCTATTTTAACGAATTGACGTCAATCTATTGTTAATTAAAAAGAAGCAAAAAGTATATAAAATTTTTAATACTATAAAGTTACATGATATGACAAATGTGTTCTGTGCATGACAGAGCGCGGCGTCGAATTCCGCCACTCACTTTTTGTGTGTTTTCATTTGGTTGGATTATTCCATTTAGCTATTTTTTTATTGAAAATGCGCATTGATGTACAACGATAAACCGACGCGAAACGCAGTCAGCGCAGTCTTCCCAAGCACGGGACACGAGCAAAAAATGAGGGGAGAGTTTCATTCAAAACGGGACGTCTGATCAGACTAGAAATATTTACCCCACACCCCACAATTGACATTGGGATTGTAAATAAAACGAGTTTTCTATGTGATATGATTAAAAAATAATTGAATATTATTTATATTCTTTTTTGAACTAGAAGCATCTTGTTAGGTCTCCATTCTTTTACTATATAATCAGAAACATTAAATTATTTACAATTTGTAATAATGTTAATTTATCATGCTTCAGGACTACTTCAAAGATAATTTAAAACAAATTCAAAATAAGACTACATTTGCTGATGTATTCAATAAACATTTTTTATACTCATCCATAAATTCCCTTGAACCACATAATAATATCTGATCAGTAGCTAATAATTTATAGTTTTCTAAATATTCCATATTAAATTTTTTTGCAACTAATGGCTCTTCATACTTTGCAAATTTCAAAACATCTTCATTTTCACTAAGAAAAACAGAATAAGAGAAATTCCAATAAGCATGGTATTCATATAAAACATTTCTAAATAAAATTTGTTCAATGTTTTTACAACAAAATAACAAAATTATTTTTGTCATGTCATCTTCGTTATTTAAAATATTGTCAATAATAGATAAGAATGGTGCTATTCCAGTTCCCTGTGCAATCATTATAATTCTACTATATTTATCTGGTTCCCTCTCATAAAATCCATAAGGTCCTCGCCATAAAGTATCATCTCCTATTTTTAAATTAAATAAGTAGTTAGATACCACACCATCATTATATTTTTTAACAACCACTAAAAAGTCATAATCTTCATGACTGTTCTTTTTTAATCTTATAGGAGTGTATTGTCTGCTATAAGTAAAATCATTAAAAGAATATTTTAAGAGAAAATGATCACCAGGTTTCCACCAAATATTACATTTTTCATAACATGTTTTTTTAAATTTTATTACTATTACTGAACGACATATTTCTACAATGTCGGTTATAACAAATTTTGTGTAATTAATTTCTGAAATACCATTAAGTATAAAATTATCACAATTAGCATTCTTATTTTTCTCATATATGTTCATTTGTTTTTCATACACATCAAATACACATGGATTACAACCACTATGACAACAGTCTTCTTCTGTTGGTTTGCAGGGTGGCTGCATATTTTAATATTCTCCCTTTGCTTTTTTAAATAAAATTTTACAAGAGGGAATAGATAGCTTATAGCTAAGGTTATTTGGCAGATATTAAAAGCTTATACATTCATTATTGTTTAAAAAACCATCACAACACAATTTTTATTCTTTATATTTGCTTTTACTGATTTTGTCTTAACTCTTAAGGCGAAATAAATCAACATTTTCTGAAAATCTTACACCAAATTATATATCTTAAATCTTAGTGAACTGAATATTTTATATCAGGCACATTAAAACTAATAATTTAAAATAATATGTAAATTTGATATTTGATTAATGATTTGAAAACAATATCCATTACAATTATAATAAGCATTGAAATGGAAATTTAAATAAAATTAATAATTTATTAGGTTAATGCCTACAGGTGCAGAAACAAATTACAGAATTACAGATAACCTAGTATATGTTCCTAGCAGATAACCTAAATAATAAATATATATATACAAATGTCGGTAAGATATTACTATGCACCCACACACTACAATATTATTGACAATAAACCTATCCCCCAATAAAATCCCCCCGATATTGTCGTGGCAAATACAGAATTTTGTAATATGCATGCCTAGCCTGCCAACACATACAAATTGTATGATACAATAATATTGTCAATAAAGTACGTATTGTCAATAACATTGTGTGTGTGTCCGGTTTGTCAATATTATTGTAGATTTCTAGAAATTCTGATTTTGCCACGACAGTATCGGTGGAGGCAGGGTTCGTTCGTGTGCGGCTATATTTTACTTGAACAAAAGAATTCAGGGAAGGCGGAAGCTTATGCTTATTATTATGGATGAACGACGAAAACAGTGTAAACAGCGAAAATAATGTTGATATTACTACTTCCACGGAAAAACAATATTAAATAGAGTTTATTACAACATGGGAAACTTATCAAGAGCAATGGAATACATCTATTGACGCATATCGCGATAAAGTCAAGAAAAATAGTACTTTAAAACAGCTGTTCGATATTAACATAAATATTTCTTTTTAAATAATCCTTTGTTAGTAAAATTAGTTTCAGCGTGAAACTAATATGCCGCACTATGCCGCACACAACATGACATCAGAGTAGGCAGAAGGAGGATATAATTAAATTAATAAAGGGACTTGTTAGTCCTTCACGATGGTATTAAGTAGTGGTTCGTTGGAAAAAATACCTTTGATATTCCACCGAATTCTACAGGCATTGCGCGTTGAGTGGCGGAACTTAACAGTGCGCTTTGCCTTAACATCACAGCGAAGAAATGCAAATATTAAATATTTTATTTCCTCGAGTAGGAATCGAACTCACAATGTCGCTTTTGCAGTCACACTTTGTGTCCCTGTGTCACGTATGACCCCTGTTAGTTGCAGTTCATTAATTATATTGAAATGATTAATTCAGTTTTTTCCCCATCCAGTCTTAATAAAAAAATATTGCCTGATTTTTGTAAGTAAGCGAAATGTAATAACTAAAGCATTGACTTTCTATCCATTTTAGATTTAATACAAACACACAAATAAAGCTACTGAGCGGCTGCCTCAGATTTTACGAGCAAATATTGTCAATAGTACTGTGTAGTATGCGGGGCCATATATTTGTTATATAGCGCTCGGTGTCACAGGCGGAAAACTTATTTAGAATTATAATGTGTCCGTCTGATAGACGACCGAGCTCCACAAAATGCGGAGGAGGAAGGAGAGATCAGATGAACGGCGCCAGTGAGAAAGTCTTAGATATAGTTTAGTTTTAATTTGTACTTTCATTTAAAATTTTATCAATATAAGTTTATCTATAAAAATCGTATTTTTCTGAATTCTCCAACTGCAGCCCTCACAACTTATCAAGGAACATATACTCACAGAACACATTTACTCATATATATGCATATACTTATTAAACAATATTGTTGCCAATATATGTTAGAACTGACAACAATATTGTGTGTTATAGTAATGTCAATGTGACAATAGTAATAGTGTGGCTAGCCTAATAAAAGTAAAAAAACTTTTATCTAATTATGTTTTTGTTATTAAAACAGAATGTCACTTGGTTATACATTTACTGAAAAGCAAAGCCAAGAGGAAATTAACAATGGGGCCAGTCATGGCGGAGATGCACATGCGTGTGACTGTTAAAACGACAGGTTGTAGTTATTTTCTATTTAAAAATTATAATAATAAATAACGTATCAAAAGAGAAGAAAAATGTCAGTTAAATAATAATAATAAATCGTCAAATAATGCATACCGGTAAATTGGAGTGTATAGATTCGTGACCCCCTCCCACGAAATAATGACTTACGATGGACACAAAACCCGGAAAATTTTTATAACATAACATCCAATGATTTTTGTTAGTACTACTATTTTATTCTGTTGGCTGTTGATAGATTGATGTTAAATTAGAAGATATTAAAATAAAATACGTTTCAATGGCGTTGCTTGAAGTATTACAGTTTCTATCCACCCCATTTTTTAGTACCGTATCTAGTTATATTTTTCCAAAGTCTAGTATCATATATTACTATAGCGCCCTCTACACTGACGCCAAATAAACACCGGCTAGCGGCTAGCGTTCAGCCCGCCATAATATTCTTTTTAGCTACTGCTATATCGTTGGCTGTAAACAATTCTGTGAGTACGCTTTACATTTTTATCAATTTGTAATTTAATTTTATAAATATCAAATAAAGGTGTAATTTTCTTACTGTGTAGAAATATTTTGTTACTTTAAATTTGCCTAGTTTGGATATAATCTTTAATTACCTAATGGCAGACTCCATTATATTGGCTTGGGGCTCGTAAAATAGTGAACATTGTATTAAAAATGCTATACTATAGAGTAAAAAAATCTAATAATTACTGCTTTTTTTATTTCAAATTCAAGAATATGTGGAATAGCGTTTAATTTACTTTCAGTCTATATTTGTACAAGCCCCATATAATCGACATTATATTTAACAAACGTAAGCGTCCAAGAGGCTAATGACTCTTAGTTTTGTTTATTTTCTTGTACGTTTCCTTTGTTTCTTTTATATTTAAGAAAATCCTATTAAGAATATTCTTAATATAAAAACTTAATAATATATATACATAATTTAATTTTTATATTTTAATTATTCGTTGTATTATTATATTTTATTTATTCATTTATTTATTTTATCAATTCATATTTTTTGTAATTATTTATATAATTCTTATTAAGCCTATCACATTTTCAGATTTTAATTTCGTATATAGCTGTATTTAATATTTACCAAAATGTCGGACGATGGGTCAACAGCAGTTGAAAAGAAAGGACGTGGTAGACCTAAATCTAATGGAACACAATCAGTGAGCATTTTCTTATTAAAATTTATAGTTCTATTTTTACATATTTTTTATAACTCTTCACTTGTACATTTTAGGAAGCCAAAGGTGATGGTAAGAAAAGAGGAAGACCAGCAGTACCAGCTGCTAAATCTAAAGAATCAAAAAATTCTTCTGACGATGAACAAGCACCAATAGCAAAACGAGGAAGAGGCAGACCCAAAGGCTCTAAGAAAAAGGCAGCTGCACCTAAATCTAAGGTATGGTTCCTAATATAAATGTAAATAAATAAAATAATATATCTTTAATGTAGAATATAAAAAAAAAAAATGTTTTATTATTTTTAGAGTTCATCTGGAGAGGGGCGATCTCGTGGCCGGCCACGTAAAGATGCACCTCCACCTAAAAAAGATGCAGGATCTACTGAAGAAGAACAAGAAGATGAAGAAGAAGAGGAAGGTTCTGATCAGTAAACACATATGTTTCTCTCACAACTCACTCTTAGTGTAATTTGATTGTCATCATAACTCCTTAGAGTGTAACTTTTCATAAAAATACTTGTGAAATGTTATATGCTCTGTATTGGGGTTATCATAACAACAAGTCTCAAATGAGATTGCTCCTAAATTTTAATCATGTAAGGAAAATTTTAAATTGAAAATAATTAACACATAAATTAAGAGATCATTTTTCATGATTTTATTGCTTTTACTGCAGGATGTCTTGCATGGTTAAAATTTTGGACAGATATAGCTCTCCCTAGCAACGTACAAGTCTAAGATATAATTTGTAAGATCTTTTTTTTGTAGATTTATTCTATTTCTATTATAATAAGTATTTTGTAATCTCCTGATTTATATTGTAAGAAATCAAATAATACAATTTAGATTTATTAATTTGACTGAAAAGTCAAGTATTATTTTCTATAACAATAAATATTTCATTTCATTTAGTTATTTTTTTCTCCCTTTTCTGTTCTTTCTCAAATGCTTTACATGAAATTGTAATTAATTTGTTTTTGGTATATTTAATTATGTGTAGTGCCATTCAAATATTTGGAGCAGACTGAAAAGTAATATTATTTTGAAAATAAAAATTTACTGTGTGTTTGTGCGTGAATGTACAATTTTAGAACAATATTAAATAAATCTATAAAATCATGATTTTTCTTTGCCAATGATCATATAGTTTAGGTGAATATGATTATTTTTATTTTAAAATGAACACTACATTCTTATTAAAATTGTAGTACATATACGTAATTCTAAGCAAAGCTAATCAAATCTATCCTACATTGTAATATATTTACAAATAAACATTTATATAAGATATTAATTACATATATGTTAGCAGCAAATACGGTCATAACTTTTGTGTGAGCTGCTTTTCTTCCATTTTGTCGGTTATTTCCAGAAACAAGTCCTCGTTACCAAAGCGAGGAAATGAAAATACTAAATATTTTAGTAGGAATGGAACCCACAACCGCTCAGTCACTCGTGTTCCTGCGCCATCACCGTATAAAATGATAGTCATAATATGTTTTATATTTCTATTCTGTAACTTTTTATCTCTAGGACAATTTGCCCTTATATTATCAGTGTATTATACTGTACATATTAAAATTACTTTACAAAATGTCATGAAATGTGGAAGTCTTAAATTAGGATTCGAAATTTAATTTGTTAGAAAAATATTGCTATAGACAGTAAGACCTTGGTTCAGAAACTTCCAGTTCATATTTTTTAATAGACCCATATATATATATATATCTATTTTTATAAAGTTTTATAAATTTAAAAGTTTAAAAATTGGGCATTGCCTCAAGTTTGAATAAACTAGTTGACTAGTATCCATAATGTACGTTATACCCTATAGAGCCATTATATGCTATTCTACCAACGTATCAAGATCCAAATTCCTGGCCCTTTAAAGTTTAATAATTCATGTAATGATATTAAATGTTGCAAGTATAAATTAAGGAGTTAATTGTGGTACTTTTAAACAGGACAATGACTATATTCAATAAAAAAAGATATGAAAGAACATTTTTTTGAACGTGTGAGTCCCGGGACGCCTAACAGAAAAGATAACTTAAATTGCTAAGCTTAGGTTATTATAAATAAGTTTTATATATATTAACGTCATAGTATACGGAAAGGTTATTTATTAATAAAATCTTTTATTAATTATAAAATATATTTTATTCTTAGTTATAATTCTTGAATATGTACATTAGAATTTTTTATACGTTCATCTTGTAAAAGTAACAATTGCCATTTAGGTTATGTCATTATGTGCTTACTGTCAACAGTACAAGTCATTCGCAAGCTAAACATTAAGTCATGCGAATAGGAAAGCTAGCTAGCGCTATGGGTTAGAGTGAGAGAGAAGGAGCCTGTCTGCCGCTGCTATATGCGTGAGAGAAAGAGAAGCAGGTATCGTTACGCGTTAC
This sequence comes from Heliconius numata, assembly GCA_016802625.1. Taxonomy (NCBI): domain Eukaryota; kingdom Metazoa; phylum Arthropoda; class Insecta; order Lepidoptera; family Nymphalidae; genus Heliconius; species Heliconius numata. The sequence goes on from JAEBDU010013172.1 coordinate 436,162, forward strand.
GTAACGAAGCGGTTTACTCTCCCATAAAAAGTTAACACTTCAAAAGACTATATTTCATTTTTACTGAATTTAAGTTTTTACTATTTATGAAAAAATAAGGACTTGTCACTTGCTGCAGATGTTCTTTTTTTAAAAAATTTTCAAATGACATCTGTGTATTGTCTTGTAATTCTGACTCATCTCCTAGGTAACGAGTTTGGATATTAAGTTGAAAAAGAAAAAGTAAATAAATATTTTAAGACTTAATCCACACTTACTACAAAATAATATTTTTTTAGAAAAACTTATAAAAATTGGAACATGGCGTTGTTTAAAGATTTTCAAGAGTTACGGGTTCATATTATTACTACGTAAATTTTTTTACACGATTTCATACAAAATACTAAATAATTATAATATATTTAGATAAATACAGGTTTTTAGAAAAAATATTATATCATAATGGTGGTGTGCAATGAGTCAAGAGATAAGACAGGCTTGGGCATAGGCTGCAGGGCTTGATAAATTCTAATATTTAAAGATATAAATATGAAACTGAATTAAATATTGTGCTATGTAGTAAGTTATATTTAAAATTTAAATACTTGACGAAATGCAGTATTTATTCCAATTTTTTCAATCTCCAAATAAATTTCTTGTCTTTACAAAAAAAATAATTTTTCCTTTTATTTACTTATAATTAATAATTTAATATAATTGTTAACATCTCACTCGTATCTCATAACACGTTATATTGCTTAAACGTAGAAAGGGGGTAAAAATAAAGCTTAAGTGGTAACACCCGACGCTTGGTATGTGAATATTGGATAGATAGCTATAAGTATAATTTGTACATTGAGTGTTGAATGTTGATACTTGCGCATTTCCCGTTTTGTAAACTTCACTGCTTGCGTCAGTTTGCCAGGTTGGGATAAAGTTTCTCCGTAACGTATATTTGTTTTATTTAAAATATCATTTATACTGGTTTACTCGTATAGGTTAGAACGTTTCGTTTGAGTATATCAAATAACTTGCATTTACGTTATTTTAAGTGAACAAGTGAAAACAATAGTGTGATGAGGTGTTTTAGTATTTGTGCTGTCAAAAAGTTTTGAAAGTTGCTGAACTTTTCATTGTGTGTTTTTGTGATAAAATGTTGGAATATTGGAATGCAGTAAATATTGTAAATGATGTTATTTTTAAAGGTTTGTATTACTAAATACTTTTATGTAAGTTTACTCCTCCATTTTTTCAAATTATTAAACAATTCAACACTTTTCTTTAAAAAAATCCCCAAATATATGTTTTAAGTATCATATTCAATAAACATACAAAGAAGCAATATTTTTTGTCAAAATAACTGCTGTACTATTATTGTACAAAGAATATGTACAAATAACAATTTATATTTAATTTAATAACTATAATAACAGTAAATTTATTCTTGCAAGTGCATCACAGGATAAGTTTGTTGCTAGGTTACAGGCAGGTTTGTGTTTGAGGGCAAACTGTTTAAATCAGATTGTGTTCAGTATGAATGAATCAGACTTTCATCTTAAATGTAAACCTTGTGTAAAACTATATTTTTATTTAAATATATAAAATACTGTGAAAAAACAAATTTTATGAAAAACAAAACTACATCATTTGTAAGAAAATATAAACAAATCTTAGAATATTTTGAAAATTTTATTGCTATACACCATCCTCCACCATTGTTTTGCACATAGACTTCACAGACTACAGACTAATTTAAAATAAAGTGTAAATTATAAATAATAATGTCTATTATAATTATACTATTGTATATTCAATATTGATTTAATGACTTATTAAACAGTGATAATGATTTCCATTGATGAAAACTGTTTGGTATAGGTTATGTGATTAAAAATAGCATCCATAATTCTCCATATAGTAAGATAGATAGTGGGCCTCGTGTCAAGGTATTCCACTCTCCACTGCATAGCAGAACTCACTTTTTTCACAGCAAAAAATAATAAAAATTCAAATGTGATATTCCGCAGTTAGATTCGACCCACAATTATCTTATTTAGAGTTGTCTCACTATGTTGTGTGCTTACAAACAAATATTCTAACATCAAGACAGTTGTTTTTCTCATTTCTTATTGTTGCAGATGCAATTTTCATAGATCTGAAAATTAATGTAGATATTGAGATGTTATTGCTCATAATAGGTTTATCCTGTTATGTTTTGTTTTTTTATTATGATCATCCTAAGATAAGAACTTTGCTGAAATCATGTTGTATGTAGACCACACAGGAGACTGTACAGTAAGAAAGAGATAATGTTTCAATATGAGAATGCTTGGTATAAAGTGATTCCAAGATATATTTATCCCAAGAGCGGCTTGGTCATTTTTCTTCTACTTGTTTAGATACAATCAAAGTTAAAACCAATATTTCCAATGAATTAACATTTTCATCTTAAAAATATAGCCTGCATTTAGCAGAATAGATATTGCCACACTTTTTTTACTTTCTATTTATATTTATTCCAAATTCAATAAATTTAATTAACTTATTTCTGCTATTGTTGCTTCTGCTTGTATTAACAAAACACAGTGTACTTTTGGTACTATAACAATTAATTGTTTAAGCAAAACCTTAAAAAAATGATCTCTAGCTACAGTTCTCATATAAGTATTGATTACATTCAGGTCATAATCGTACACACTTATAATATCGTAAATAGGAATCTTGTTAAATTTTCCACTATATTTTTAATAAACAATCTTTTTTCTATGTAATAAAAATTTGTATAAAGATATTTATATAGTATTATAATGGTTATCTCTTTACTCAAGATACTTATAAACCCTACCTATGTTTCATTGGTCTTGAGTCATGACGCATGTTATAATCCGTTGACTCTATAGCATTGTATATTGAATGACTATAGTATGTGAAGGCTCTGTTATGAATTTTAATTGAGTTATATGGTCTTTATTACGAAACTAAGACGCGAAAATCCGACTTGGTGTCTTTTCCGGCGTAATCATGGACGTAGGGTTAGTGGGGCCCTTGCCCAGCACAGAAATTTTATTAACCAAAAAATTTACCTAAGATAAAATAAAATTAACCTAATTTAAATAAGAAGAAATAAAATTTACCAATCCTACCTTTACCAATAATACCTAAATAAGAAAACAACGCTTACATGAACATGTATGTTCAATGCTCAAATCCAGGCCCCATCCAAAAAATATCTCTAGATAGGATAATGGGCGTAATATTTAAAAAAACCTTTGCGGTTTGCAGAATCTAAAGACATTAATTAAAAATTTAAATTAAAAATTCAAATTCAAATATGTACTATACGTACGAAAAGTTGTACAGTTTGATGACAATTGACAATATAAAGAATAACAAAGTTGAGTGTGATTTGAGGCGAGTCTGAAATGTCACAGGTTGTGCGTTCGATTCCCATTCGAGGAAATGAAAAATTTAATATTCTCTGGTGTCAAAGCAAAGCGCGGTGTTAAGTTTCGCTACTCAAGACGCCATGCAAATGGGGAACGGAGTGTCTTAACGCCAGGTTCCCTCTCCCTTTGCTGCTGTGTGTGGGATACAGTGTGTCGCTAAAAAAATACAAACATTTAGTAGCCCCAAATTATCTTTAATTCTTATTAATGTCACTAAAGGTAAACTTAACAATAGTACATATAAAATTTATGTGATTATATTTTGATAACTCTTTTCATAGACAATATAATGCTGACCGCAATGCATGTTTGTTATCAATTAAGGCCATTATTGCAACTGCGTTAATGAATGACCTTATTACGGTATTGCTCTAATTTATTCATTAAATGATATAATCATTGTAATGGAATAATTTGAATTGTTTCAGATAGTATGGTGTGAATGCACTGCACTCTAGTATTCGTGGCCCACACGTCACATTCCTACAAGGTGAGTGATCTTGAAATGTTATTTATACTCTAATAGAGGCCCACCACGGTCTCCTTTATTGCGAATTCTATTTTTCATACAGTATCCCTTTCTTATTGCCCGTCAAAAAATTATTACAAAAATCTAGATAACCCTTTGAACTCGTGAATATGTTATTTTGTATACTATTAATTTATCTACTATCTGTCTGCTAGGGTGGTTTTATATGAGTTTTTTAAATGTGCTAAAATTGCGTACTGATACACTTAGTATAAAATATGTGGGTTTTTTTATTGTTTTAGAGAAAAAAAAAACTAAAATCCCTCTCTCTATAACTTGGTGTGCTGCCTAGACGGCGAAAAACGAGTGTAAAGCATAACGTATGTCTTTTTAACCATATCACACACATCTCATTTCCGTCACTGGCCACGTGAAGTTATGCCGAAGAGTATATCAATGATAAATAGGTACATGAACCTCGCAGTAGGTCAAAGCTTGTTGGATGTCCTGAATTTTTAAGTAAGCTATTACGCTTGTACAATGTTAGCCACCGCGCTCTTTTCTCTCGTTGATTGCGTCTTTACTTTCACACGACACGTTGGTTTCACTATAAGGGACATTTCCATCAGCTTTCTGCTTTCGACGGACATTGGCTTGAACTCTTTTCCGTTTGACGCAATCACTGCTATTTATAAGCATTTCCTGTTTTTTTTATTGACTTATGAATAATTATTGTTTTCTTTATCAGTCTACAGAATTTCATTATAATGTATATCAGTTATGATTAGAAGCCGAAAGCTATTATAATTTACTTAATATTGAACGTATTAAGCATAAAGTATTATATTTAAATATGTAGAATGATTTTATTGCAAGTAATAAGAACAAAGGCATATTAAGGTATAGACTACCACATCAACAGGGCGATTGCTTCTAATTCAATTAGGCTGCAAGTAGAACGCGTCTGGCATTCTTACAAACGGCTTCAGCCTCGTATTATGGACTTTAAAAGTATAACACGACCCTAGATGCGATCATTGAAGAATGAAAGAGCTACTTACTTTTTGTTTCTGATGAGTACTGGCATAGTACGTCCTACAGGCTAATTCAAAAATCATTCAACGTGTTAATGTAAATGTTCGCGATATAAAATCGATAATACTTACAAACCTATAAATATTTTTTGCATTACACACAGGCCCAAGCACTGATACCTGTCTATGACCTAATTTAGTCTTGAAATATTGCCAAAACGATCTATCCTTAAATTATATAACTTAACATATAGTACAATACACTGTAATCGCTTCGGATAGGATTTGCGACGTGGTGACGGTCACGTAGGGACTAATCTAATAGTGCATCTATTGATTCTCACATTCCTGGCGTTTTTTTCTTTTGTAGGTTTAAAATGATGTGTTACGTTATTCTACTTTAAAAGGTATTATTCTCTCTTTAAAATAATTTTTATTTCGAATGAACCCATTTCTTCACAGTGGTTGATGTTCCACATCTAACTGATTATTGGTTAACAATTGGTTCATTCTTACCAAGATATGCAATTTGCGAGTAACCAAGGCTCAACAGTTTTTAAAAACAATAGCTTGTAAAGTATGTGTTGTATTTTGGATGAACATCATTGACGCAATATGTTCATTGTGCGATTTAATCTTTCATTTCCGAATGGATGCCTTTGTTATTAGATTTTAATTTCATTTATACTGGTGTTTCAATATGTGCAATTTTATTTGGTACAGGCATTGTAATGTGAGATTTAGGACATTTACATTTTTTCAAGGATATCGTGTATAATTTTTATCCCTACATTAATGCCCTAACTTAAATATATTTTGTATCCTTTTATTAAATATAAGGTTTTATGGAAAAAATGCGTGAGTGCAATAAGGCACGCCGCTCGGTACCTGGCTCCGATTTACTCGTAAACTGGTGGTGGTCGATATGCCGACTGAATCACAATGAAATATGGGTATATCGCTTCCTTAAATGCCATTAACCGACTAAACTACATTACGCTTATTCCGGGCTTCCGTAGATCTAAAAAACAACAGTTTCATGCAAGATAAATTATTTTTATTGAGTTAGGTAGACATTAAAATTACATTTTAAAAAAATATTAAGATTATTAAAGTTTATTTTTCTTAAAGTTAAATGGAGCCTATTATTATATTATAAAACATTTTAGTTTCTTAAATTATATGTCTCATTTGCTTTTAAAACTGATATTTTAAACAATTGATTAATTAAATTAATTTAATTTGAACTAAATCCAAGTCAAGATAGATAATCGAAAGTCATACATTATCGCGTCGCGAATACAAGACGGAACATATTTTTTTATTGCTACGCGTCCGAAGTATTCGAGAGCGGCTAGACAGTAGACGTTGTGTAGAGCTCGACTTGTGAAGCTCTCACTGACGCACCGGAACGAAAACCGACTGCTAAACTATTGCCCTACTATCACTTTGCCAACTACTCTCTAAATAAATTACATTGATGGATAGTATTTACTAAAAAAAGAATTCGTAGTGAAGTTCCTTCGAATCCAATTATAATATTTTATAATTGTTAACTTAAAATTAAATATCGAGAAAATAGTTGCATTATTATATTAGTTTATAGTGTAATGCTACAATTTTTTAATATTATATTTTAAATTAATTTCAATAAAATAAATGAACTGAATTATATTGTAATCGTAACCGTAATGACCGAAATGTTATTATATTCTATTTATTTTTATATTTATTTTAAAGTCTACGATCGTATTGTCATCTTGGCACTTAAAAATAATGTGTACCAGTTTTCGAAGTAGGACTAGTCAGGTGTGCGTTAAGTTTAGTAATAGATGAACTTTATTTTATCATTCTTGTTTAAGTCTATAATAGTATGTAAAATAATATATTTTGTTTTTTTAATTGAACCTTAATATTTTTGAGAAATGTAACTAGTTATTACCGAAATCTCGAAATTTACTCAATCACACATATAAAAACTAATTTAATACTATTTAAGTTGTCAAATCTTTAAACCTGTTAAAAATAATTATAAATCAGATAAATCCATAAGAATTATAACTTATTGAGTATCGCTATTGGTAGTGTATAATTTAGTGAAGTGCTTTGCATAACTTCTATGTGAGTCACTCTTGCCTTTAGTTCCATACTGGCATTCTAATGTAATGGAGCAATTATACATAAAAATAAACTTACCTTATATAAATTTTATATAAATTTTCGTTATTCATTGGATAATCTATTAATTCTAATTATTTATTAATATTATCAAGTGGTTTATCTACAAAAAAATGTTTATCACATATGTAATAATTACTGCAATGCCACCATAAACGGTAAATTTTAAAACTAGCCGACCTTCTTGAAAGTTTAAACATGGACAGGTGTCCACTAACTACTGCATCTGTCAATTTAAAAGAATCTATCCTCAGATAACATCTGATTATAAGAATATGTAAAACCTATTTCATTAATGAATGTTAATGTGAGGCAATCGACATCAGCATCCAGTTACATAACCTACATGGGAGTGTTCTCAGTTCACACAAAGGCCTTCTTCTCAGGCCCGTTTCGCACCGCTCGCGTCATGCGACGGCACTCTGCACCCGGCAGACATCAAGTTTCAAGATTCCCGTAACACGAGTTGAAGATCGCGCTATCATATAAATGGACTGATAGGTGTGTGTAATGCGTGTAGCTTCGTGTGGTTTGACATAAGAGTCACTGCTGGGGCTGGCGCATATACCGCTACGACGACCTGACTGATGATTGCTCATCATAATATAATTGAACTCAATTATATATAAGAAATATCTGCTATTGTAGTTTTACAATTTATAGATTGGATGAGAAATTAAGATCAGATTCGTTATGCCTCATGCATGCAGTCATTAATTTTGCTATATTTATAGAAGTATTTAACGGAATGTACACTTTTTTTATATTCGTTATTCGTTAAAGCATACGTAAGTTGCGAGGTTCGGCGTAATGTGGCGATACGTCCACTTGTTACGCCCCTATGCACTTGCCGTGGGGGTCGGTGTTCACTTTAGTTTTTGCACCCCTTCAAAGTTTAACTTAATTTGTTCCCACGATACGGCTAGCTTATGTTATATGTATTTTATGCTAAACATGATATAGCCTCAGTATTTGATATATTACCCTTCCACTAGATGCTTTTTCAACCAAATCCAACTTGTTACTTGTGCGAATGTTTCTCCACACAATCGTAAACAGCTTCGTAATAATTTGATAAAAATTGTGACTTATCAATTATGTATATTATTCATTTAGGTATACGGTATACAGGGCCGCAGTATATACACTGATGCAAACATATGCAAACATATAGGGATTATACAACTTAGCATTGTTTTCACAACAAACAACTTTTATATGATTAGGTACCAATTTTGTCTTTTTCAAACGCCGTTGCACATCTTTATAATTTAAATGTATACAACAGCTATATCTTGTAACTGTCCAAAGGTAAATATAACATAGGCAAGTGCGGCGTGAACCCAAGCGTAAACTTCCGACACGATTGACAACATCGTCGTGACCAATTACTAATACATAAGTACCTAATGTCGATGTAGCACTCCATAAATAATATTTAGAGTTTGGTAATAAATTAATAGAGACAAAAGTAATATTTATAGCAATTTTTTTTATAATTGAGATAGAAAGTTATTATGTTGTTTCAATTAATTCATCATCAAGTAGTAGTTAACGATTTATCATTTCATGTTATATGATAATTATTGGTTGTTAAATTATAATACAAAAATCTTATCAAATTGTGGTTGATCCGGCAACCACAAGATAAGATTTTATTAGCAGATTCGTACAGCCGATCCTTGTTTGTAGTTTGTTTTATTTTAAAAGTCGCTATCTACTTAATAGAGTCTATAATGTTATTTTTTTGTCAAATTATTTTGTTGACATCCATTATGTTTATTTAATGTGCAATATGAAACTCATGATTTCGTGCCTTTCATATCTTTTTATTCTAATTTAAAAGTAATGTGTTCAGTATAATTTATAATATTTAAAAAATATATGTATATTATAAAAGTACTGTCATATAATATAAATGGTTGTATTGACTAAACCAAATTAAGTTACATAATTTTACTAAAATATGGTTACCAACTTCCCCGAAAAATTGTTACTGATAACACAAGTTAAATAATCTGTTGATTTTCTTGTAAGTAGGTTCAAATGTTCCATGATTTATTTACAATTTATATAGTAATGTGTAAGAAGGAAATGATGTACAAGAATCGTTCTGTAGAAGCGCAATTTACAGCTCCAACGCTAGGTCGGTTAAATCTACATTCGGAGTTCGGACGGGCCATATGTTTACGTTATAAATACAAACACGCGTGTAGGTGCGCAGGCGCTCATGATGAATGCCAGAAACCGCCCACAAACATTTTTCTTATTTCTGTACTTTATTGTACGTAAATGCGATTTTTTATATTAAAACTATGCCAGTGATGCCCGCGAAAAGTGGTCGTCGGAAGAAAGGTGATGATGTTAAGAATGTCTCTCTGTATCTTTAGAAATATGAAAGCCTGGCTAATATATCTCGTATTCCTATGCTTTGTTTAAAGCAGAGACGGAGGAAGAGAAAAATATCTATGCTCAGATATTTTTAGAGAATATTGTTTATGGTGTAATTATTATTAAACAAGTAGTGCATATTTAAATATACAAATTATTGCTTTTTTCACCATGACCACCTGTCGTCAACTGTATATTTATTAAGTTGTAAAGAATGAAAACTAAACCATTATCGCTTTTATCTAAATTATTTCTCTTATCTCCAGGTATCTGGTGTAAATGTAGGCGCGGCGGATATGTTATGACTTATTTTTGTTTTAATATTGTTATGTTTTTAAATAGCAATTTTATTCCAGTGGTAATATAGAAAATCCTATTCTAAATCCTTTTATATAAACATTCGTTGATATTTTTCTGTTGTCATTAGTTACGAACAATTAATAGATTCCTTCTACTCAAGGCCAGTTATAATAATTGTATCCCGTATGTATAATCATTTTACAATTATTAAATGTATGTCACAACGATCGTAGAAATAACATAATAGACCTACATATTCTAAACTTTTTTTAGATTAACTTAATTTAAAGATATTGTTTTCCTTTTTTTTTTATTAATTGAAAATATAATAATTGCAGGCGGTGCTTAATGTGGTGACAGGATGGACGCGGCGGACAAGCGGATGTTGGATCGCGAGGCGCTCCGCAACATGATCCAGCAATGGAACGCCAACCGCCTCGACCTGTTCGAACTCAGCGAACCCAACGAGGTAACCGATACTATTGTTTAGAGTAAGCTATGCTACTCCGTGCTTGAAATAACAGTGTTCTAGGAATTAGGTATATCAATGTTTTAGATAGAATTTAACAATATTATGAACTCTTAAGTTTTATATACACTTACACTATAGTATTTAATACCATTCTATACTTACGTGTCATATTAATAAACAAAGAAAAGCGTTTGTAGCGATTTAGTTTCAGAGCTGTTTATTACTTTTGTGTATTTTAAAACGTGACTCATACAAGTAATTTGCTTAGATAAGTTTGTCATCATACTTTATCTTAGGTACTAAGAACAGGATCGCGATAGCGTTCTTCCGTTTACATTGCTTTATCTTACAATGGTCTATTTTATTGTTAATTTTTTTCCAAGTTCTTAAGCACCGTAACATGCACTAGCTTTTTACTTCATACTCGGCGAATATTAAATGTCTCACAAGAGTAGATATATTTTATTATCTTTAATTAGTTTAAAAAATTATAATTTATATATGTGGGAAAAGTTGCAATTTCTTTAATATACAGTTTTAGTTTTTTAATGTTTTATCTTTATTTATTAATGAAAACACAAACTTTTTTGTCCTTTTAGCTTCTCGCTTTATCCCGCACATAGTAGGCAGAGGGATCCTGGGCACCTAGTGTTAAGATATCCCGTTCTTATTTAGAAACTTCCGTTCTCCACTGTCCGCGAAATGTGCCCATACGCCACGATTGACGCAAGACCCTTAAAATATAATTAATAGCTTATATTTTAATAAATGGTTAATATGTGTTATATTTCACGAAGAAAATTGGGTTTGAACTCTAGGTTTTCTCTCCGTACTTACAAGTACTCAAACAATAATTAGATATAACAAAGACTATTAAGAGACTGTTTTTAAAATTATTTTTTCTTATTTACAGAACTTAGAATTCCATGGTGTAATGCGCTTCTACTTTCAAGATTCGGGTCAGAAGATAGCAACTAAGTGTATCCGTGTTGGCTCTGATGCTACTGTCAGTGATGTTATAGGTAAGTCTGTGTGAACGTTATTTCTGTACTCGGTCAGTGTTTTTATCTGTTTCACTGCGCCTCTATTGCCTTAATAGGTTGCAATTTAATAATTTACTTTAATTTTATTCTAAATTTAAAACATTTAATAATATTAAAATAATTATTTTTATTCTCAAAGTGCCTTTTTTATAATTACAGAAACCCTCATAGAAAAATTCCGTCCAGACATGCGTATGCTATCGCTCGGTTCCTACTCGTTGTGGGAAACACACGGGCCAGATGATGAAAGAAAGTTGGAGCCTCACGAGAAACCCTTGCTGGTCCAGCTTAACTGGCACGCTGATGACCGCGAAGGGAGATTTCTACTTAAGTGCCTTACAAATAATGAGGTAATTATTTTAGTAGATTATCATTATATGTCTAACATATTAAAAAAATTACCAGAATCAGAGACCTCGACATTTTTTTACATGTCCGCTTCGCGTGGAATTCCTCATATGATACATTACGCGACAATAAGTCCTCTGTCACATAACATGTACCATAATGTTGATATGTTTAAAATCTGAAATAAAATAAATACTTCAACCAGCACTATAGTCAAGTGCTTTAAAATATTTTAAGTTTTTGGTTTAACAAGGTGAAATGGAGAGGCGATAAACTTTGTTTGTTCATAAATTTAATATTTTAAAGGCACCTTACTACAGTATTTTCTATGTTAATGACCTTTATAAATTTAAAGTTGTGAACTATATTAAAAAAATATATACGATTCTAACGATATAATTGAACGTAGTGGGATTTGCACCCGCGCCTCTTAGGCGGTTTCTAAATCTCGCTATGTTCAACTGTTGTAAACGTTTCTAAAAAAGTATTTTTCTTTCCTAGGTTTGGCATAATACTTTAAAGTGATTAAAAGTATATTTAAATAGATGATTTTCTCTCTATATATCGCCTATTCTCAATCTGTCCTCCATTTCCCTCGTGAACACTAGACATTGCGTATTGAGTGATGGAAGTTAACGTTGCGTTTTGTCTTATTATAGCGAAAAAATTATTCATATTTACCAAAATGGGAAATATAATAATAATTAGATTTCTAAAAAGTATTTCCAATTTTTCTTAAATACCTTATTTATTTTGCAGGTCTCACTGTCTTCAGTTAATGAAAAAGCTGACCAAAACTTCAAACGAAAATTATCGAAACGTGAAAAGAAAGAACTTAAAAAGAAAGAAAAATTATCACGATTAAAATCTGACACTAACAATGAAAATCGACCAGTTGCAGAAAAGTTATATACAGGTGAATAACAATTATAACAAGTTACGCACATAATGCTAGTTCATTATCATGTAATAATGCAATATTTTTTTATATACAAAATTGTATAATATAAATTGTCTTTAGCAAAAAGCTTTGTATGAAGAAGTTATAAAAAGTTCCTTTAGCAAAAAATAATCCGTACATTAATAACATGGGCAAATTACTGATTATGTGGTAAATATCACATATATGACTCATTTACACAATTATACATAATGCTGTTATCATATACTTTTCACTTATTGTTGGTTGATGTTGTCTGCCTGCTATGTGTATATTTTGTTGGTATATCTTATAAATAGATAAATTTTATTATGTTCTAGAACTGCCTGAAACATCGTTTACCCGAAGTATCAGTAATCCTGAAGCTGTTATGCGTCGACGTCGTCAACAGAAACTTGAGAGAAAATTGCAACAATTTCGTTCTAAGGATGGTGGACCTGATACTGGTCAGTATCTTTTATTTAGCGTCACGCGTATTCCATCCCATATATAGCAGGGTAGGCAGACGGAAGTTCTTTCTTATAGATATGTGTAGTGCACAGTGCATATTCATTTTCCCCTAAATTTTCGCGACGTTATGTATTGAGTAAAGACAACGCCGCATCTTGCCCTGTTCCAAAAGCGAGGAAATGAAAAGATCTCATACCCCCGAGAGGGAATTAAAACCACAACTGTCGCGTTTACAATCTTACTGCCATACGCCGCCAAGACGGCCTCCACCTATAAAATTACAAATTAACATAAATCTGAATATGCACATTATGTATTATTGATTTCACCGGTGGAAACGATAGTTGTAGGATCTATTAACTATTAGGTATCTTATATTAAATATTTGTTTTTATAGTAATTTGAAGTCACTTCTTTATATAAGCATTTAGAGTTTAAGTTTGCCTTTATATCGAATCGAGTATAGCGCCGATACTGTAGTGGTGAACGGTGAAATTTTTTTGACGATAGGCCGGTCTAAAAAGATTTCAACCTTATACTGTACGCCAAAGGTTAAGATGGCACGCGTGTCGTTTTAAAATGTTGCAATTAACCGTAATTTTGACTATAGAAATAATGTAATGTCATTCTGTTATTTGCAATACGTCGACGTAACAGTAATGGCAAAATATTTATAAAGAAAATCAAATTTTCTAGGTACAGATGTCTTTTCATTTAATTAATCACTCAGAATAGATATAAAGCATTCTAAAGGTTACATAAAAATCTTTAAAATTATATAAAATACGTATTTTTTATCTTTTTGAGTAGTCACTTTTATATTTAATCAACAAATAAGTATAACACGCAAATATGTGAAATATAATAAATCACAACAAACTAAATATGTTATTACTAAAGCAAATAACATTAGTTATATATAGTATACTTTAAAACACAGGTGGCACACTAAAAATCTACGGGTCGTCCCTCTGCCCGGATGTGCCGTACAAGACGCTGCTGCTGTCGGTGGGCGACTCGGCGGCGGCGGTGGTGCGTGAGATGCTCGACAAGTACGCTCTGTCGCGGCACGATCCGCACCAGTACTGCATCGTGCAGGTTTGTTGCGGGATTTATCTAACTACCTTATACAACTTCTGTAGCTTAAAACTATTTGAAAGAGATTTGAGAACGTATGGCTTAGTGGTCAGTGCGCTCGTATGTATTCCACAATTTTTTATACATTTTCATATAAAATATTTTTCTTTCCTATGTATATAATAATGATTTAAAAATATAAAAAATATTTCAAGCGATTAACTTGTTAAATTAAAACTGAAATTTTATCTAAAATATTTTATTTATAACCGTCTGTTAATCCATCTTATACAAAATAATAAGTTGTGATGAGTAATTTACATTTAATACAATTATCTTATAAGTTTACAAAAGGGAAACTAGCTTCATTAAGTTACATTTACTTATATTACATCAGTACTTATTGCATGTACATTTATATTATAACTTATATTTATTTATGTGGAAGAATAAAAAAAACTAAAACATCTTACGTAGAGCGTCATTGCGGCTGAGTGAGTGCTGATAACCATTATTTTTTCGAGTTCATACATCATTTTCTTTCAAACTATGCCCTTCCCTAAAAATACATGTATCTACAATTTATTAAAAAAAACGAATTGCCATAAATAGCATTAAGTTTAGGTTGTTGCGTAAAAATTTTGCAAGTCAACCAGGATGTAATCTATTCTACTATCAAGTGTCATTTGTAAAAAACATCCATTAAAAAAACAGATAACTGCAGATTTTTGCAGTGGGTTCTTGTACTATTTATTATACCAGAGATGCATGTGCTTAAACAGAGATGCATGTGCCTAAAAAATCTTTGTTTTTCGTTATACCATTGTATAATTAAACATCCAATAAATCCAAATATTGATTTTAAATTTAAATATGAGAACTTCATGGTAAAACAGTGTCTGATTGTAAACGCTATGGTTGTGAGTTTGATCCCCCTCAGGGGAATGATTATATTTGAATTATTTTCATTTCCACGTACTGGTAGACAGAGCACAGCGTTGAGTTCTGTTACTCAATACGCGAAAATTTGCAACGGAGATTCTTTACACCATGCACCAACGCGTCGAGCTATTCTAACTAGTATAACTATTTCGTAGGTGGATACGGCTGACAACTTGGAATATGTACTGGAAGACGACGAATGTCCACTCGCGATCGTAATGTCGCACCCACATCGCAGTGAGTAATGATATATTTTTTTAAATAATTTTAATATTGTCGGCATCTATTAGCCAGCGTCTGATTGTAAACGTAATGGGGATTGTGGGTTTGATTGCTTGAGCTTGCACGTGGACGAAGAAAATATATTATATTCATCTCCCCGTCTTGGCAAGACAAAGTCTATGACCCGGCCGCGAGTCTTGCTGAAGGGACCATTATGGGTTATTGAACATGGTGTTGTTAAGAAGTTTAACAATTTTTTCAAGAATGGTATCTTGATACACTTGTGCCGATATTTTGATACCTTATTCACAAAAAATATGGCTCAGTCACTCCTTCATAGCTTACAGCCCACTAAACAATCACTGAAGTCGGGTTATGCCCACGTTGTACTCTGTTGACTATTTGAGAAGCTTCTTTAGAGCTTTCAGCATAAGGTATTTTTTTTGGTAAAATATTGTTCAATTGTATAAATTTTCTCATCAAATACACGAATATAATTAATCTCCAGAGCGGGGATAAAACTTTAAACCATCAGAAAGACAGTCAAAACCTATACCACTGTAGCGCTATGGCCTGGATTCATTTTCCCATATGTTCCAGATCTTGATTATTTTTATGTCATTGCGAAAAGTATATTACTTTAAACAGCGTTTATGGATGCGGCATTTCAATATTTCTTAAAATTTAGCTGGACCAGCTGATGGTTTTTCATTAGATTTTCCAGGTCTTTAATATTTATATTACTATGGAAAATGCTCATCTATTACAACAACTTTTGTTAAGGCGGTATTTCGTAATTTCGATGGATTCGGTGGACCTATAATTTTAGTATGGATAAACGCATGACTTAAATTGAATACTAATTATAATTTTAATAAATATACCAGACTTTGCGTCTAAAAATGTACAATAATAATTATTTTTACATAACAAAACTAGGAGGTGTGTGTCGTTACATAAATTATTCTGTTTTATCTTTAAGCAATTTGGCATCACACTGCCAGTTGTCAGTTGGCGAGTATTTGAATTTTAATGAAGTTAACTTTACGTTTCCTGCATTTATTATAAATCAAGTTGTAACATCAGGCTAAATCAAAACAGGAACACGAAGTTCAATATTTATTATCTTAATTTAAGTTTTTATTTGATGTGGATGAAAAAAGTTGCACATATCAACAAACAAGCAAAATTGAAAGAATCACATTTATATCTTTTTAAAGAAATACAATTAATAATATTAATTCAAATGAATAGAATGAATTTTCTTCTGTATGTTTATAAATAATTTATAGTATGATAATATTATTGAAATAATACTGTTTCGTGTTAATCGGACTTTTTTAAAGGAATTATCGTACCTTCAATGTAAGGTTAGTGCGAGTTATTTTAATTTGAATGTCATTTTAGAGTGCTGTTTCAGATTAATTAAAAAATGTCTGCTTTAACCTATTTAACTTGTATTTCTCTAAATTACGGGTTAAAAGTCTCATATAATCAATATGAATTCACTTTGTGTGCAAAAATATTCTTCTTAAAGCTCAAGGTTTATTTTATTAAAAAAAAACATATTATATTTTTATGCAAACTACGCCATAAGTTTAATAAACTTATTAAGAAGTAGGCGTCTGTAGCTTGTAGTAAAGCTCGTCTGACTTCCAAGCTGTTCGCGCGTAGAGCTCTGGAGCGGACAATGGTCGTTGTGCTCACTGCTCACAATGGGAACACATGGACGGGAGCGCGCGGGCGGCAGGACGCGCCAGTAGTCTCGCAGACGCCGCGCCGCGTGCCGCCCGCTTCGCGCACTTTTCCGAAATGGATTGGGGCATTCGTCGTAAGTTCGATCAGACCAACTATTTTTTAGAACTCCCGAGAGTACCCCGTAGTGAATTCGGACGCCTCGTCCGCGGCCGCCGTGATCGAAGCCGATAGTAAACAAACGCATGTGGCACCGCCGAGTAGTTCGACCGGTGTGTCCGCAGATGCCGGTCTACTTGCCCGTGTTGGTATTTTTAACTCGTTTCTCAGTTCGATGCCCGTTGTTTCGCCGAATCGATATGCATAATAACGTCCTTGAAAGTTTTACGTCGCGAAAGTTTTTAAAAGTGTTCATGATCTCCTAAGGCCAAAGCTTAGCTTGCACAAACTTTCGCCGTTCACTCGTAAGTCACAAACTTGTTTTGAACTTTGCTACGCATGATTTCGTTCACTTTCTTATCTAACGGTGACTTTCCAACTTGAATTTTGATAATTTGTTACTGTTGAAACTACAAGATAGCAGTAAACTGAAAGAAGGTTTGTTTCTCTCGACAAATGCCATTTTTATAAAACTTTGTGTCGGCGCCTACAAGCAATTGACCTTTAGCTTTAGTGAGATCACCCTTAATGCAATATTATTTGCAGTGTATGTTTAATTAATATTGCTTGTTTCCATTTTTACTAAATTTATTTCAAGTATTTTGTTTCATTTTGTATTCGGCAATAGTTGACATTTCATATTCTTCACGGTATTATATTTAGAAGCATTTATTAAATATAAATATATTTTATTACTGAATTGTATTTGAGATAATGTGTTTTATAACATCATTAATTTCTATAATTATATCATAAAAGTCGTATCGTATAGCTACGGATACTTGACTCAGTAACCTTATAAAGCAACCTCACAAGACAAATAGATCGTATATTAGCTCGGAAACAAGCTTATAAGATGGATGATTTGTGCCTATATACAAGTATGTTATACCTATGCTATATTATTTCTAGAAAAGTACATTAAAATATATGTATTATAATTTTTTATAGAATATAAAGGTTAGAGAAATATGACTAAAGCTCTAATAAAGTTATGCATAACTAATACTCTAATCTCTATAATACCTTTACTAGCTACGAGTGTTGGGATATTATGCAGGATAAACTACGACGTCTACGTTGTTCTCCTTAATTTATTCAGGTTTCTACATTGTTTGCCATTACAATAGGTTAATTTAAATATTAACTGAATGTATTAACAATTATATGTTTAACATATAATATTTAATTCTTAATTTCTAGGCACAAAATCTGACTAGAAACGTGATGGTTGTGGATTCTATTGCCACTCCTGGGCATGGATTAAATTTATTTCCTCGCTCTGGTAATAAAGCAAAGTGCGGCGTTGAGTTCCGCCACTCAACAAAACATGCAATATCTCAAAAGTTTGGACGGAAAAAAATTTCTCTGCCCTCAATTCTTCAACTTTTTTAAACAGTTCCTTAATATTGTTTTAGCCTGACGCTGTATCCCATATAACACTGTTGCTATAAGCGGGATACAGTGAGAAGAAACAAAAATTAAGAATCTGTTTAAAGAATTTGAAAAAATGTCTCTGAACAAGCGACAAACAGCACATTGAAATCATGTGTGGAACGCCTGAAAATTTAACTAATACAAGAGATGTAAAAGTAAACGAAGCATTACGCTTGCAAAGGGTGGATCTACGTCTTTGTTAGTAAATCGTAACTTTAGGGATTACGACTGCTTATGAGGAACGGAGCTCGTCGCCTGTCTTTTATGGTCGTTTGTCACGCACGCTCCTAATCGTTATATTAACAATTTTATGATTGATAGCTATATGTTTTAGCTTAAGTTTTTTAAACAAACATTATTACGGCCAGTCGAGTTGAAGCCCGGGGCATATGGCTGTAAACGCGACAGGTTGTGGGTTCGATTCCCGCTCGAGGAAATGAAATATTTAATATTTTCATTTCTTCGCTCTGGTGTCGAGGCAAAGCGCGGCGTTGAGTTCCGCCAATCATCATAGAATGCCTCCAGAATTCGGCGAAAAGTGGGAAAACTCCCTCTTTCTACCCTGCTATATGAAGGATACAGCGTGAAGCTGAAAAAAAAAAGAAATGTGGATGCCGACTATAATATCATTACATATTTTTAATTATATATTACTTAATACTATTGTAATTTTATTTTTAATATTTAAAACTGGTACTGTTTTAATTTTAACATCGCATATGCAGCGAACTTGTAAATTATTATTGTTTAACGACTTTATATACATTTACCTTGATGTATCCCT
This sequence comes from Heliconius numata, assembly GCA_016802625.1. Classification (NCBI taxonomy): domain Eukaryota; kingdom Metazoa; phylum Arthropoda; class Insecta; order Lepidoptera; family Nymphalidae; genus Heliconius; species Heliconius numata. The sequence continues at coordinate 455,528 of JAEBDU010013172.1, forward strand.
CAGAAGTCAGTTCAAATTGAACTGTCGCTTTGGTTTCATACAAAGTGAAACGCTATTTGTACTCTACATCGATGAAGTCCTGAAAGCTACGTTACAAACAGATCACGTCCTACTTCTGTAAAGGTCACGTCCCAACCTCTATTACGTTATGTGCCAAACGCTAAAGCTAAGGATGATAAAACTTTACATTTATTTTACCTACTACTTTTAGTTGAAGCTTTTATATGTTTTCTTTGACAAAGATCAGTAATTATAAACTTTATTTGAGGCTATCATTGTGCAGTGGCACTGCAAGATAAAATATGTATATTGCCTTTCTCTTCGCCATTCAACACCCAATGTATCGAAGATGCGGCGGAAAGTGGAAAATTAAGTGTCAAATCACTTCGTTCCCTCTGCCTACTCTACTTTATGCGGGATATAGCGTGAAGATGAAAAGAAACTTTAACATAACTACGAGTTTCAATTGATTTCAAAGTATTTCAATATAATATTACATGTATTCGTATTTTATATTGTGTTATTTAATGTCATTCACAATTGTCGGCTTCACAAAGAAGTAAATAGTTCAACCGACTCGATTGTATAACTGGTTATCAGTTTATTGTAATGAATTGATTTCTAGAATTATTTTTTTTATTTAACCGATTCTTGTAGGAAAATTAAAATTATTAATGTTAGCTGTGGAGAGTGACTCTACACGGACGGAGGTGACTGACTTCAAATTGACTGCAAATTCAGCAAATCTAAGCTTTTCTATCTCTTCTATTTCTAGTCTTTTCTAATATAAAACTGATTATGTATATATATATATATATTGAAAGACTTATAAACCATTTTAGAAACCATATATAGTTATATCTTTTATATCCTTAGTGTGTTCTAAAAGGTCTCTTTACTTAAGTGAAAGAGCTGTCGTCTAAAAGGTTGCCAAAAACCCGATAAGTAGGTTCTTTAAAAGGTATATTACGTTACAGTACTACTTGCACATAAAGTAATATAATATTGTGTATAAAGATGGTGGAAGTTGCATATCATAAGTGAACTTCTCGTGTAAAACAACACGTGTCCTATAATAGCCAATATAATAGTTTCAGCTATTAAATTGTTTTGGGTTAAATTTTCCATAATGATCTTTAACGAAAAGCATTTACATAACATCTCTTTTAAGTAGTTGTATATATTAGTATTTTTTGCATATAGTATTCAAATAAAATATAAATAATATAATTTTATAAGTAAGAATATCTTAAAATGTTTGTAATACTTTTACATTTAGATTAAACAATTGAAATGCAGTGTCATATCAAGAATATTTTGCTTATTCCGCTGCAGTGTCGAGAGGCTCTCGTTACAGAATACCGCTCGGTAGATGCTTGAATACTTTTTTTTATCTCAAAGCTTCTTGGCTACGACAGATATTATGATGATATTTCTATAAAACATTTTTGAACTTTAGTCGACTAAACTATTGTTATAAAGGCAATCCTTCGCTTAGCTTATTTAAATTCATGTATAATTATCGCCAGGTGTACCTAGGTCGTGTTGTTGAATGACGTATTTTGTTAGTAGGTCACTACTCTATGTTTATTTGCTGTACATACGTACAGACATATGACAATGAACTGGCCACTCCTGCTGGTGGTCGATCGATGATCCACTTTAGATTAAAATTTTGATGTCAAATCTCTCAATTTGTTAAGGGACTTTGATTTCTACGTTAAAATAATCATAAGTAGAAATTGTTTGATTTGATTTTGCAGAATTTAGATGGAATAATTGTTTGTAAATCTAATAGGAATAAAATATCCTTATAGGAAGCTCTTACGATACGACGTTGACTTATAATAAATGGATATGTGAATTAAAATTTTGCTATTCGCTATAATTTATAAGATGACGTATTCATAAGATAAAGTGTAAATGAAAGCTCTAAATGTCATAAAATATTCTATGATACATTGATTTTCTTTGTTTTCATCATTCACACACCAGAGACTTATGGTTGAAGTTGAGTAATTATACCGTCGCATGGCGCTGGTTAAAGAGCAACAAGTGAGACAATTAGTGGAGCCCTACATGTCACGTAACCACCATACAAGCTCTCACAAGGACGTCGGACGCGCGCCGTCGACACTCGCCCTATTGTTATAATATTGTAAAAACTTATGTTGTTTGATGAATAAGTGAAAAAAAAAAACAAAAACATTTTACGTTAACACATTTATAAGTGAATAAATGTTATATTTTTTATATTTGCTTTTAAATTATTAATAATAACATTATTCACTGTAGGCTTATAAAAGGAATAGGTGTTATTGCTTATGCGTTTGATAATGGAAAAAAGATTTTCTCATTTTACTTTTATTTTTGCACGTTAATTTATTCGTAACTTTTTTTCCTAATCCTATCATACAAGGTGTCATCTAGTCATCCATATGAACATATGTATATTATATACTTGTAGAATATATAGTTACCGTTTGCTTTGTTCGAATTTTCTTATTTTCTAACGTGAAAAGACACAAAATATATCTTTCAAACATGTTTCACGCTGATCTGCTTATACGATGGATGCCGCTTGAAGAAAATTTGTGATTCATTGTGGTCATGTCAGCGGTCACTGTCACTTCGAGGAAAAATGCAGTCGATATTCTTACATAGACTAATAAAAAGACTTACATATGATATATGTTCGGGTCAATGGAATACGTCATTACATTTTTTAATTATAAAAGAAAAAAAGCAAGCAGTACGTATAGCTCTGTCTGATATATAGGGAAAGGAACGAGAACGACAATGATGCTTTTAGCTGTATTATTAAAAAAATAGTTAAAGTTCGTGGTTTTTTCAAAATAAAGTATTTTCATTTGAGTGATATCGATAATTGATCAATTTAATGTGACGTAGTAGGCTTACCACCAGTCACAATTAGACAGTCGCGTGGCGCGCTGCTTTGGAGCAACATACCGTCTACGCGCCTGAGCCCTGAGGGCGGGTCATGGCTCACACTATTCTCGCTACCGTGATATGCTTTATAGCCGATCATTTAGTTCGCGAATGCGAGACGGTCGAAAGGAAGTCGTACTCGGTAACAAACGCACACAATTGTATTGTTGCTTTCGTTATTCAATCGCAACACTTCTCTATAAAATATATATTAAAAGGCTTATTTAAGTTTAATCATTTTGTATAAAATAAATTGTTAAATTCATAAATCTTTTTTCACCAACTAATTGAAAGTAATGTTTAGATTTTCTTGCCAAAATGATCAAATTGTGATTGGCCAGTTCCCCAGTGTCGAGAAAACAAATATCAATCATAAAATACTGGCTTGAAAACGAACTGTAATAAAACCATGAAATTTAAACTCTCATAAATGACATAGAAAAGTTTAAATATCTACCTTAGTCATGGAAGTTGATTAACTAATTTATATCATACACTGCAACTTATTGATTTTTGTTATTTTCAGCTCGATTCTATTGCATTATTATAAAAATATATACTTAAATTAGATAGTAAAGACTAATGCATATGGACTTTTAGGCAATATTTACCTAACCGTCAAAGGTATGTCGATGTTGTCCTGGCGCAGTGGAACATCATTTAAATGTGATCGCGACGGTCTGAGGTTTGATCTCCACTTGGGGGATATTTCAATGATTTCCATATGCCGATCTGGTAATCGAAGCAAAGCTTTGAGTTCGGGTACTCAACATACAATTACGTGTAATGTCTCGAATTCGAGCAGAAAATAGACAACAGAGTGTCTTAAGTTCTTAACACTATATTTTCTCTGTCTACAATGCTCTGTGGGAAAAACGTGAAACTGTTAAGTTACCTGCCGTCACGAAAACAAAATATCCACAAAATCGACTATATTGTATAAGTATATTATGTTTTTGATGAATATATCCTATATTCATCTTGGTAATTGTTATATAACGAGGAGTAAAAAAAATAAAAAACTCAATACAACGCCGTAGGTCCCTACTTCATGTTAAACTTCACAACCCTCAATATTCACTGACATACATTACATTTCAATATTTTGGTCAATTATTCAATATTTTAATACATGAATGTGGTAAAAAAAGTAAGAACACTCTATTACCGATTTTAAGGTAACTTTAAATAGTAAGACAGGATTTTTTTCCCAAGCTTTTTCAATAACAATAATTTATAGTAGTGCCTACTTGTCAGTTAGAAACCCCTTAACTTTTGCAATATGTACAAAAACAGTACCTATAGGTTATACAGATGAATATCCCGCCGAACATATTTAATTATTACTTCCAATAATAATATTTAATAATTGTTTAATATTCGTGTTCGTAATCTACATTCTTATAAATCCTTGAAACAAATCATTATATTTTATTTTTCTCTAAAAGTTTGGTTTAAAAGAATGTACCTAATATTTCTTTCGGATTTGTTTTGTTTGAAAGTCACAGTCAAGTTTTAGTGACCTTTAAAAGTCAACAGTATGCCATTATATTGGTATATTTACAGTCGGTCTACGATTAACGGAGCAGAACTTCAATAGAAAAATAGAGTACACATATAATGTTACATGTTTTATTAGCGAATGATTACCCGGTTGGAGGACAATATATAAATTGTAGTACGTAGAAGCATTTATAATAAACATTCACTAGAATTCCTTATATTTTGTTATAACATATTTAATTTAAATAAATCTAATATAAAGTATGGAAAATATGGAATTCGATAACGTTATCGTTTGGCGCAGCCATTCACTAATGATGTTGACACTAGATACAAATCTTCAGTTTCAGGAGTTTATAACGCGCCTGTATCGTTCCACGTGGAACTGGGAACCCACTTAGCGCAATACACACTCAAGTTTAACCTATTCTTTATTCAGTGGACTTACCTAAATTATTATTTTAAAAATTACTTGTGACTTATTAATTTATCTATACGTACACTTGTACGTACTATAAGTTATTTTCAATATTTTAATGACATCTATATGTTTTTAAGATTTAAAATGGATAACAGATATAAAAAATGGTGGTGACAGTCCTGGGAACCTAGTGTTAAGATATTCAGTTTTAAGTACGCACTTTCTGTAGAATTCTGGACGTATTACGTGTCGAGTGGTCTTACTTAACGCCGCGCTTTGCCTTGTTACCAGAATGAGCAAATGACAGTATAAAAAAAATCATGTCCTCGAGTGGGAATCGAACCCACAACCTATCGCGTTTACAGTTGCATGTTTGTGCCCATACACCACGATTGGTCTTAAATTATTTAATTTATAATATTAACATTTTTTCAATATTTTAATGAAATAAAGCAAAGCATTCAGTTAACCTGGTGTTATTAAATATTTCACTAAATTTCACATAGGTGGAAAATAGAATGGAATGATGTATGTGTAACTAGAGAAGATACGTAAGGATAGTGATGTACATTGGTATTATTCTTGGGTTCTATGTAGAATTATATATTATTTCTACACGTTGATTAAATCTTATAGTAATATTCAAATCATCTTGTGTGTGAAGGCTCCATCATGTTCCACGTGCGGCGACGACCATCAGATGCCCAACCCCGACGAAGGAAGAAAAAGACTGGTGCGGGCACGGGCAGCGCGCGGCCCGGCAACGAACCCATGCTGGTAGAAGTAACCCCTGAGGGTACTGTTCTAGAAAATGGCCGACGTGTACGCATCACAGATGTTATTGAGGTAGGTGTCAACATTATATTAATAATAAAATACATGAAAGGACGCTGCTCACTTAGCTGACGACCTCCTTATCAATTTTGCCGTCGAAAACACGTCCTGGTTCGATGACGCTAAGTAATGTGCAATTATAACATTGCAAATAACTTGGTTGATAGAATTTAAATATTTTTTTAACTGGATTAATCGCGAATATTGAGTTGTTGGACTCCCAACATTTCGAACTTTTTGCAGTAGTCCGAAAATCATTGATCATTAATATTTCATTATTGAATAATACAATTGTATAATAGACCAAGAAAGTTATAAAAAAATGGAAATAATAGTTAAACAATAAATATTGTCTCTAGAGTCTGTCTAGCCAAAATCGTCTAAACAATTCATATCCCAGAAGAGCATAACGAAGCGCAATGCAGTAAAGCTTAAGTAGCGGGCTTTCTAAACTTAATCAATATACACTCTAGGGTTAAATGCACAATATTATATTCATTGTAGAGATGTTATTAAAAACACATACAAATATTTTAAAAGCTTTCCCCACGTATAATATGACACGTGGGAAAAGCTTTTAAAATATTAAAAAGATTTTCGTCCTCTTTCATAAATAGAGAAATATTTTTTACTGAAAGGAATAAAAATGATAGATCATATTTGAATTTCAATATACATATAAAACACATTTCATTGGAAAGCTTTTCAAATTTCAAGTGAGTATAATCAACGTGTGTTTGTGTATTTTAGAGAAAGGCACATTGGCTTACTTTATTGTATGAAATTAACTAAATATATTGGTTTATATAGTAATTAATATATTCACTTATAAACATATTTAAAGTGTTATTATTAAGAATAAAACAATAACTAATAATAACTTATTATTTTTCAGTCTCATAACAAGAAAATAAACGTTGTCCATCTTATTTTTAAGCTTAACGATTTTCTTAGAAAAAATCTCCTCTGACCCTTGTGAAACGCTTTAATAACGGCCATGACTTTGCTAACATATTATAATTTGCAAGTTCAACAAGTTTAATATACAAGAATTTTTGTATTTTGAATTTGAACCTGGGCGCCCTTTCGCAAATCCTCACATGTTTACTTCAATTAGCTACCGAGATGTTTTAGTATCTGAACGTGCTTGTTTTAGTATCTGCTGTTATCGCATAGATTTATAATATCAAATGTATATTGCCATATATAATGCCGAAGAGCCATGAATAAAATACATTGTGGATTTTTCGAAATTCATAACAACATATTATGATGGCATTCCTTTATTACATACAGCAGTAAATCCATCATGACAAGGGTGTATTCATGCGTCATTTTCGTTATACAGAAATCATATTTTGTTACATGCTTTTTTAAATGAAAAAATATATATAATAGAATATACTCAAATTGTGCGTGGACTAAGAAAAGAGTTTTTCTGAGAATTGTACTTGATGCTCTGCAACGAAATTATTGAAATTCAGTACATTTTTTATAAAACATATTTAAAAGTTAAAAGTAATATTAATATTATACAGCTAAGGTATATAACATATATCTTAAGCTAAGAAATTAATTTTATTGAAAGTTAACTTATACTTACTTTATTTATTATCCTTTTATTTTGTTACTTTCAATGTTTTCAAGTCGAAATTCAAAGTAACTACAACTTAGTCACCAATGACGTAGGCGATGAAGTTAAAAATATCGAAACAAAAATCTGTGGATCAGCTGTGTTCAGTGGCATGAATCTAATAATGTATCTTATGGTGACGCAACCACAGACAACTATAGCTTTAGGAAGCATAAATATAAGCATAATGTATCTTATTCACTTTTAGTTTTTAACAAAAAGATAATAATTGTTTTTTTTACAAATGATTTCTAATATCCATATAAAAAAAATAAAATGAACTTAGATAAAGCAAGTTGATATTTTTGTACGCAGATCGGTTCTGGAAATGGCACAGCGTTGCAGTTATACGGGCCATCCATCCAGCCCCGGCACTGCGTGGTGGCGGCGGCGGACGGCGGCGGGTACTCGGTGACGCCGCTACACACCGACGCACACGTCTACGTGAACGGGCGCAGGACTATGCATTCACAGAGATTACAAGTACAAGCTCCTTTTTATATGTTACTTTCTGTTATTATTGTGACATATATATTTAATATATTTCTAATGTTTCACTATCTAAGTAGTATGATGAAGAGTTTTTATAAGAATTGAGATGTTGTTCTATTTTTGCAATAAGTTGTTTAAAAGTAGTAAGTAGACTTAGTGTGTTTACTTTTAATCTAGAATTGAAAATATATTTGATACAGATGGAAACAATCTTTGTTTCCAATTAATCCTATTTATATTTTTTCCCTTCCCTCCATTTTTTAAATTTAGTTTTCCTTGTTTTAATTTCGTTTTAGTCTAACCATCTCCTTTTTTATAGTACCTTTTACTATATTTTTTTAACTCAATTCAGTGACACTGAATGGCCTTAAGTCTAATATTTTACGTCCTTTTTCAAAATAGATGTAATAGCATAACAAATATCATGTTATGTTTATCTTATATACTGTAGAAATATAGAGCTTTTAATAGAAAACATGTACACATTTAAATATTTATATTGGAGTTAACATTATTATAAAGTTTTTTAATTACAACTAAGAACAATTATTGAATTTTGCTTAATAAGTTATGTGCGGTTTACCGTGCCAAAGTTGTAGCTGTCTAATAAAATATTAACGCGACATGCGCAGAACAGAAGGCCCCTGTGGCTTGTAAACATTTACACAGGCACCGCATTCCTTTTTTGTCGTCTTTTCATAGCCTATGTATTCCCATGGCTATCCAATTTACCAACTACTTCTAGACTATTTTCTCCGAGACTATTATCAATATAATACGTATCTATACATACATTAATATGTTAGATAATAAGACCTCTTAGTTAAGGCTCATTCTTCTCATTTGTACAAAACTGAGGATATGTTTATATACCTATTGGGAAACCAGTGATTATTAGAAAATTGATTTCGTTTGTTGTTGGAATGTTTGTAATGCAAGGGAGACGTACATTATTTATAGTATTAAAATTTAAAGATTTTATATGGCAAGCCAGAAAAATATTTTTAAAAATTTACGTTAACATTAATATAGGTAATACTCATCAAAAACATTATAAAAAAATATTTAAGTAATGAAGTTATATGTTTATTTGTGAAGGATGATTCTTACCACTAATTATTCCACCCAGTCTGCCATCTACGCCAATATGGTCTTTATAAGAAAAATAGTTTATTAATAACTTACAAATTTATGTCAAGAGTGTGTAATTATATTTTTATTTCCTAGCACGGCTGCTTATTAAAATTTGGTCGAGTGTCCACTTTTCGCTTCGTGGATCCTGCTCAAGAGAACCTTATGAATCGGAATCTCTCGCAGTCGCAACATTTCGGCTCCGGCTCTATATACGACAGGTGAAAAAAATATCTATTTTACAAATGTATATCCTCAATATTCCTTATTTAGAAACATATAGCTATCTTTTATAATATGTATCTTTTTCTTTATACTTAGAATGAAAGCCTAGACTAGTCTAGAAAATCACACACCACTCTAGCGTTATTTTTTTATTTACTTCTTTTCAATCTTAATTTTACATCACTGTATCGATCCGCTTTTCTATCCACTGTTAAATTAATGTTGTGTTCGATTATGTTGTTCATGTATGATCGTCGTTTTGTTTTCTTTCGTTGCATGTGTGTCACTGGCTCACCGACATGCGCTTGTGTATTGCAATTGTTAGATCGCCGTCCGGCGAGAACAGCGGTGCCATGTCGCCAACCTCGCTGGCGTCGCACCAGCCCGACCCGCTAGACCCCAATGCGAACGTCGCCGACCCGGACTACCCGCGGCCCGGCAGTCCCGCGTCGCACGACCACTACGACCCGCCCTACAATAACAACACGCTTAAGCTAGACAACGAGTCGCTCATGATGTCGCAGCATCTGAGCGACGAGCTCGAGCCAGGCGCGCCCGTCGCCCGCGCGCCCGCTCAGTACAAGGACAACTACGAAACCACCTTCGATTTGGACGGCAACGTCGAGACTAAGAGCATTTGTAGCGCTAAAAGTGGAGGGTCGGGACAGGACAACAGGTATGCTTTTATTTTGTGTATATATATTTTTATTTCTTTTGTTTTGTAAATCTTGAATGTCGTTTCTAACTCCTCGTAGATTCGCTTTTGTCATCCATGTACTGAAGCTAGTTCACGACTGTTAATTTTATTTTAGTAGAATAAGACGAAATTACTTTGCTATGGATTTATGAAGATAAATAATTTAAAATGTTATAATAAGGGAATTTAAGATTTAAAATATACCTATTAAGATATACTTAAAGGTTTCCTTAATATATAGGTATAGATAACAAATAACAGAGGATTTTCACATCTGACACTATACTGAGTTAGCACATATTTTAGGTTACCTGTAACATATCACCACTTCTATCTACGAAAATATACACCTATTACTGTATATTCAAATCCATACACAATCCTCATAATAAGACTAAGACATATTTAATGTTATAAATTAACCTATAAATGTATCAGGAGTGCAATGAGCTCTCGTGGCCAAGAAGCCATCCTACCAGCAGTGTTGGAGTTTCCTGAAGCAGGTCAGGCGCAGTTCTTAGCGGCCGTTATCACACGGTTGGACCCACACGCCCCCGCCTTTAAACTGGCACCTGTTTATACACTGTATTTATGTGCGAGGTTAGTATTTACTGTAGATCTGTTTCTAATTTACTTAGAATTCTTATTATCTGATTAAGGCCACAAGGCCAATCGGACTGTTTGTGAGTTTGGTTCCCTACTCGAGAAAATGAAATATTAATTTAAATTTATATTTTTATTTTTTCGCTCTTGTTTTGAGGCAAAGCGGATCGTTGAGTTCCGCCATTCAACACGCAATGGCTTTAGAATTCGGCGGAAAGTGAGAAACGGAGTGTCTTAACACTAGTTGCCTCTGCCTACCCTGCTGTGTGCGGGATACAGCGTGAAGGTTATTTTTTTTATTAAAAAAGAAACCATTTTTTTTTTATATTTAATTGAAATTTTAGAGACGATTGTACTTGACTGTGCACTTAATATTTGTGGGTCCTATCTTCATTAATAGAAATTTTCATACTTTAATTACATATTTTCATTTCTTTGATTTGGTAAGACATAACGCAGTGTTAAGCGCAGAAAATTCGAGAACAGCGTGTTTTTGCTCTGTATTGAATCGCTGCATTTTACTGCTCAAAGCAATAAATGCGAGAAAATGTTAAAATGCTTATAAATAAAACTAAGAAATGCCATGAATATATCGGTCGTTAGCTAATTCTCAGCATATTCGGTGTATTGGAGGAAATATTCATTTTAACATTTGGTATTTGACCCAATATTGCTTTTTATTCGGCCATTCAGCCAACATTAAGTAGTCATGAAAGCTCGAAATTATCCGATTTGTAATTTGATTTCAACGAATACTCGTGAACTTTATGAGAGAGAACAAATAACAATTTTTAAAATTGCCTATATTTAAGCATAATTTTCCTTCGTTTACCACATGGTGGCATCTCGATGTCCAACCTTTATCTTGGTTTCCGAATCCAGAATTTAGATTTTCTCATAAATATACTCTCGTGCACAAAGCACGAGAGTATATTTAAATTTAGTTCAGTTACATCGATTTAGATTATTATTCACTTTTTAAACTGTATCCTGCATATAGTAGAATAGCAAGGGGGACCTTGTGTTAAAACACTTCGTTTCCCGCAATTTTTGAGATATTGCATATTGAGTGGCTGCGCTTTGTGTTTAACCTTGGCGAGGAAATTAAACAGAGGGTGTGCCGATGCGCGACAGCGCCATAAGGCTTAAGACATAAGTCTTAAGAATTATTTTTAAGTTACATAGGAAATAAAGTGAAAAAAAATACATAATTTCGTAGGTACCGCGCATCCACACACTACCGGCCGGAGCTGACGCCGACTGAGCGCGCTCACAAACTCACCGCCTTCCTACACCACGTCGCCACACTCATACACGCCACTGTACAGGTTATTGGGAAATTTAAATTTACTCTTTACGTATTAAGTGATATAGTGATTAATTTTTTTTTATATAATTTTGTCTAAATGAATATCTATGAAAATGTCAATGTCTAAATGGATAAATATTATTCAACTCACTTTTTTCTTTTCTAATATATCTGCGGGAGAATTTAACAGATTATACGTTACAATTTTATTCCTTTCCTATTATAACTATATTATTTGTTAGTTTTACTTGTGTAACGACTGTTAAACGAGTACACCTGATAAATATGTTTACTTTTCAAATTTTGATGTAAAATTTAAAGTATTTTTTTTAACTTTAAATATTGAAACATAACTTCCATAATGTATTAGTCTTTATTTATTCTTATTTATATATTTCTGATTAAATTTCAGGAAAGACGAACCGATTCTGCCGCACAAGCGTTTTGGATGGCTAACGCGAGTGAGCTGTTGCATTTTTTAAAATTTGATAGACACATCTCATCATTTTCAACGCAAGCTCAGGAGTTGCTTCCGAAAACCGTCCAAAACGCATTCAGGTATAGTTTTTTTATCACTTATAAAATGAGACAATCTCTATCTCTTCTCTTTCAGCTAGGCCCAAATTTATAATTATTTGTTATTATTTCAGTTTTTATTTCTTAACAATTTTATTAAATTTGACAGCAACCTAGTGACGTGCTTCCAAGAGGAGCTGTCGCGAGCGCTGGTCGAGCTGAGCACGGGCGCGGGCGCGGGTGACGCCACGGACGCGACGGCGCCCACGTTGCAGGCATTGGCGGCCGCCATGGTGCTGCTGCGACGCTGCCGGGTCAACGCCGCGCTCACCATACAACTGTTCTCGCATCTCTTCCACTACATCAACGCCTGTTGCTTCAATAAGGTTCGTTGGGTGGAATTCATAGTACCACCTGTCCTGTGTATCCTGTCCATCTGGCGGTCTAACAAGATACGTGATGTCCATTCCAGCTAGTTACGGAACCGGGATGTGTAACGGCTCGCTGGGGCTCTGCGCTGTCAGCCCGGCTGGCGTTGTTGGCGGCGTGGGCGGAGCGCCAGGGCTTAGAGCTGGCCGCTGATTGTCATTTGGCAAGGACTCATCAGGCTGGTCAGTTTTCATAATAATTATGTTCTTTATACATTTATTTTTTTTTGCAATTTTAAAATTAAAATGGATATGTGAATTCAATGAGAATAAAAATTTGAGGATTTTTTTTAATTTACATTAATATTAAATTTTTTAGCTAATGATGTTAATTATATTCAATATAAATTTATTCACTGTAATTATTTTTCTCTATATACACAAAAGTATGTTTAACTGAAAAGCCTATTTGAAATAAAAGTTACTTGACTTTATTGTAAATATAAATTAAATTATTTTTAATAAATCAGGATGATATGTAAAAAATGTACGGGAACATGCATTACTACTGTTATTAAAAACGGCAAATTTTCTATTACAGCACGCCTAATATCTGGCACATATCGTTCACCGGAGGAAGTATGCGGCGCCTTAGGTGCTTGTTTCAAGCTCAATTCAGTACAAGTGCGCGCTTTATTGAACCCAATACTACCTCCTGACTTAGTGGACGCGGCCGCTGCGCACGCACGTGCTCATGCCGATGAGTTATATAGAGCCGATGGAAGAGAGGTGTGGATTAAATAGCTTTGGTTTTTTTTAGCTTTAAGCTTTATTTTGCATTTAGCATACTGCTAAGAGTAGCAGAGGGATGTTGTGTGAAAACACTCAGTTTGAAGCAAATTTTTGTGATTTTCGTTTTGTGTGACGGAACTCAACGCCGCGCTTTGTTACCAGTGTGTGTAATGCGATGTTGATTTACGCCACTTAAAACATGACGTTAAGAATTATGCAGTGCATGGGGAACAGAGTGTCTTTAAACCTAGGTTCTCTCTGCCTAGAAAATTTCATTTTGAAATTAAAAAAAATATTTAAAAAAAATGTTATATTTGTTCAGATAACTCTAGAAGAAAGCGTATGGCTCGGTGCAGCACTACTAATACCAGGCGATGGATTTAGTCCAGAAGTAGTCCGTGGTGTGCCCCCCGGATTAGCAGAATTTGTGGCCCCCTTACAACGTGGTGGACTATGTCGTTTAGCCCATCAACCCCATGCCAAGGGTGAATGGACTGTATATATGCATAGTTTTGCCCCAGCTCATGCGCCCCATGATATGCACCCGAGAGTGCATATAGTACAACTACATAAGAATTCGAATGGAATGGGACTCAGTATTGTTGCTGCTAAGGTAATTTATACGCTATTTCAAAAAAAAGTTGTATTTTAACAAAAAAAATGGCTTGACTCTACTGATACGAACACATTACGGTACGTACTTATGTATACGGTACGTACGTATACGGCACACTTAGTGTATATCGAGTCGTCGTCGAGTGTCTCTAATTGCCAAAAGAATTGTGACTTCATAAAAAGTGGCACATCAGCGGTCGAGATTGTAGTGATTTGATCCAATGCTTTCTACTTCACACAAAGAATTAAATGGTTATTGTTCTGTATATAATAACAGGGTGCAGGCCAAAGCAAACTAGGCATTTACATAAAGTCGGTGGTGCCGGGCGGCGCGGCGGCGGCGGACGGGCGCCTGGCCGCCGGCGACCAACTGCTCTCCGTCGACGGACATTCTCTCGTTGGGATTACTCAGGAAAAAGTAAATTACTAATATTGTGTTATTGTATACTTTTAGTATTTCGGATGTTATTCATATCCCCTTTTTATGTATATACAGGGTGGAAGAGGCAGCGCTTCTTTTACTGAAACTGCATATAGGGTAAAATATTTCAAACCCAGAGTAAAAAAAATTAATCAAGGTACCTCAACAGTTTAGACGTAGGATTTTTTTTTCATTTCACGATTTTTATCCATACCTGTATTTCGTGTGACGCACACATACGTATGCGACTTTGCCGCTTTGACAGGTAAGTGTGTGCGTGCCTATGTTATACTTTACAAATGGCGTTTTATTTTAAAACGATAATTTTATTATTTATTTTGTTTGAAAAAATAACTTTTTCATTTTTGGGAATTATTTTTTTTCCGAATTATATTAGGCTTTTATAGAGTAGTTAAAACTGTGGTTTCATTTAAAGTGGTGCTGACAATTCCACCCTGTATAAAATATAGACAAATCAACAGCAAATACTTTAAAATTGAATTCCGCCATTTAACACGAAATGTTTTCAAAATTTGACGGAAAGTGAGAAACGGCGAGTCTTGACACTCGGTTCCCTCTGCCTAGCCCCATATGATTCCCATATGGCGCATGAAGTTAAAAAATAAAATGATAGTTTAGTTTCACTAATAATATTATAATCTTAAATAAATCGTTAAAATAAATATGATATTTTCGTCCAGGCCGCTGAGTATTTAGTCCGTACGGGTCCTACAGTGACGCTGGAAGTGGCGAAGCAAGGCGCTGTACTGCACGGACTGGCGACCCTCTTACATCAACCGACGTATAACCAACAAAGTTAGTAATATTTTATAACTAGTGTTATTTAATACTAAACTATGATATTGTAATTAGGGCTCGCGTTGAGGAAACTGCATTTGTAAATTATAAACATTTTAAATATAAAGTATAAAATGATTATACACAACCATGCTGCTAGTCGCGCTTATATTTGCATCGCATAAATTGAGCAGAAGAACAAACTAAAAGTACTGTGTTTTAGGAATTATGGAAGTATAATTTTTAATGTTCTATAAGTATCATATTGAATGTCTACCAACATTTCCATAGATGAAGAACTCCAATACGAGGATCGTGCGCGTCGTAACTCTGGTACTTTCATAAATCCACATCCAGCATTATTGAAGCCGGCGTCCCCGCTCACTGAACTCGTTACCGCAGGCAAATTATTTAAAAAGATATATTTTTGTTTTTATTTGCGACTTTATATTTTATTTTCAGCATTAATTTTATTCAATGTTTGTTATATTCTTCTGTGATATTTGCAAATCTGGTCTATGATGACTATGGTTCATAATTTTTTTGGCTTCTTATCATTTTTACGTTTTATCTCTCGTGTGGTTTTAAAGTTCCTCTCATTACAGGAAACGGCCGTTATTCCTATCGAAATCGTCTTTTAAGAGACGAAACGTCCGAATCTAGTACGGATGAAACTGAAGAATTTCAAACGCAATATCACGGCTCTATACCGAAGCTCGTGATTACTTTAGATCGCGAAAACAATCAATTGCAAGATGATCAGTCACCAGACACACCGAGATCTCCTTTAGAACTTAAATCCGGATATATTCCACAACCAATACCGATTTTTACATTTACATGTGAAGATGTAGATGCACATCAGTCTTGTGACAGTTTGTGCCAAGACACTTATGTGCCGGAAGTGTCGCCCATACCGCCCCCGGTGCCCGACCCTCCGCCCAACTATGACCAGTCAAGTGAAAGTGGCGAAGCTATTTGCTTGCCACCGGAGATGAAGCCGATAGATACTAAATTAACTCTAGATTTATTCAATGCACGTTCCAAGGATGAAGATTATAGACGTAGATGTACAGGCGTCGACGAGTGCGTTAGTGCTTGTGAATGTTGCCGTACTCCCCAACCTGAAACTCAACAAATACCCTACATCGATGAACCTAATTTTGAACCTGTGATATTCGAAAATGATTGTTTCCATAACAAAGTTGTGACCCCTAAAATACGACGTATACTACCTTCGCTTTCATTAGATTTGACGACGGATGAGAAGAAACCAAAAACTGCCGACGCCACGTGCCAAACTCCCAACTCGCCCTTAGAGACTGATACTAAACCTCGTATTGTGGAACTCACAAAAAAGGTCGATTTAAGTCTTAACTTGAAACGCGCATCTCACGACATACAAAATATACAGTGTCAATTACAAAAAACTTTGTATAGTATGTCAAAATCCCTCTCGAGCAAATCGGACGATACAGATGGTCCATCTATATCAACTTCAGAATCTTTTGATGAGGATTTCATAGACGTGGCACCTCTCAGGAAGGTACCACCTGTCGATACAGAAGTTAATGTTATTTTAGATAACGTTGCAAAAAAATCCTGGAAATCACCAGATGAATATCGACCCGCTTTTGGGAAAGTAAAAGCCTTAACCAAACATTTTAATCAAATTAATCTTAGGTACTGTGCAAAGAGTTACAAACGTAACTGTAGATCCAGTCCTAACCTCAGCACAGGCGTTAATCAAGAACCCTTTGTTATCAAAGAACATTTGCCAGTGAGTGCTAGTTTGGCGGATATTCAGTACGAATGTGAAAAAACTGATACAGACGATGGAAAGACCGACAAAATGTCTGAAGATGAAGTAAAAAGCATTCTTATACAACTCGAAGATTGGTCCAAATTCGGTTCTCGTGGAAGCGAGGATACTTTGGCCCAAGGAAATGAATTTGAGCTACCAAATCTTCCATCCGAGGATCATACCGAAACCATTCTATCCACCGCGGGTAGTCTTATATTTAACGAAATTTTAGACAAGAAGCCGAAAACGATTACACTTGAAGATATAAAATTGAAATCTAACCTAACGAGCGTTAAGCGCCCAGAATGCTTAGAAACTTTAAAAATAAAGACTGGTAGCTTAGAAGATATGGACGAGAGTCGAGTGTTTAATAGCAAGTTTTCACGCAAGCACGTGTCGTCGGCGGACGTGTCGCGATGGCGCCGGGAACCCCCCACGTGTAAGCCGACTCTCGCACCGAGCATGAAATAGGTGTGTGACACACGCACGGCTTACGATTTACGTTGTTTATTATTTTTTATTATAGGTGCATGCATTGCAGATGTTAGTTTCTGTCACGGCGGCCTTTATTTTTTGACATTTTATCAGTTTTTATTCGTCAAATTTTATACACTCGTAATTATTCTAAAAATTATTCTAATACGTTTTTTTTTATCTTTGAAAATGTTGCATGTTATATTATCGCTGTAATTTCTTTTTTAGTTTCAACACTGTAATGTATATGTAAGGTATTTACTATAGTGGGGATGTTGACATCATACATATTTTTAGTAAACGATATGAAGCCATCGTTGTACATGGCATAACGTCTGACTGTAAACGCTGTGGTTGTGGGTCACCCCACAGTGTCTTAACACTAGGTAAACTCTGCCTACACGTCTATAAACGGGATGAAGCGTGATCTAAACATGCAAAATACCAGACTTTGTCAACATTCCAGCTGTATGAAATTGTAAATGTAATTATTTTATTATTTTGTTTATTTCGTGCATATTACATGGAATTATATTATCGCAAAATCATCTCACCAATATTTAGTTAAGACAGTAGAAATTATATATAATTTGATTGATCTATTCTAACTAAATTATAATTACATTAAAATAACAGGGGCAGGCGGTGCTACAGAGGGTGTTGGGGCAGCGCGGCGCGCCTCTGAACGCGATCTTCCTTCCCGCCTAGCAGCGGAACCAGTAAAGCCGAGTAAAAGCACTCCGGCGCTAAATCACGCGTTGGCCTCGCCCGTGCACACGCCGCACATGCCCCACGCTGCCCTTGCCAATGTGCCCATATCCCAAGCGCAACACTCGGGGAAAATATCGCCGCACTCCTATATAATGCCGAGGTAAGAAACCTGACTCTCCTCTCCCTAACATAATATATCAAACTAGAAAACTCTCAGAGATAATATTAATAATTATTTAAAAATTATTTATTATGCTAAAAAAATATGTATTATTGATAACAGTGGCTATGCAAAAGGAGGATCGCCAGCATGGAACGATGTATCAGCTAACAAATCCCGTAGTAGTCACAACTTATCTGCGCAGAACGATTCGTTCTATCAGAACTTATCGTCTGTGCACGCTCAACATCCTTTACAAGACAGGTTAGTTATACGTATACATATATTAATACTAGCGAGTCCAACTGGCTTGTTGTGTTATATCTTGCCCTTAAAAAAAGCATCATCATAAACATGACGTACATGATTTCTTGTAATTTTGCTGATCTTTTAGTGTGTGTAATGTACTTTATATATCTATGGCGGTGTCATCGGCCTGGTCCAAATATGTTTTCATAGTAAAATAGGAGTGTAGTCAATTTTTTTTTTAATTAAAGCTTACTAATACTTTAGATTAACGCTATGACATTGGATTGTTGTAAACATTACATTCAAATTTAATATCACATATGTAAAATGGTGAAATTTTAGATAATGAATCTCCTATAAAGTTTCATTAAGGAAAATGAAAACAAGCAAAACTGCATCTTTATTGTTCTTTACATAGATGGTCATCGCTTCGTAGTACAAGTGGAAGCGGTCGACCTCAATCTGCACACTTCCCAGCCACTACTCCTGAAAAGCCTCCGGACGGTTCTAGCACTTTGCCAAATCAGGTAACATTTTATTCTTCCTACTAATATTATAAATGAAAAAGCGTGTGAGGATGGAAAATATGTTGTACTTTCAAACCTACCATATGAATTTAGATGAAACTCTATAGTAATATAGCTTTTAGAATTATTTAGAATAACACAGAGTCTACAATTCTAGAATTAGCTATAATATAACAATAAGCTTAAGCGGTCGAAGCCACGTTTGGTTCATTAGTAATTCATATGTAAACTATTGTATATATTTTAGCTTCACATTGTATTATGCATTTAGCAGGATAGATCTATATCTATCCTCCGGTACCTAATGGTGTTAAAACACTCCGTTCTCCACTATCCGACCAATAGTAGAAATTGGATGTTGAATGGCGGATCTCTAAACCTCATTTTATGTTACCAGAGCGAAAAATTAAAATAATTCATTCCCGGGAATCGAACGTTTGAGTTTACAGTCGAACTCTGTGCCGCTGCAATACGCCTGCTCTAGTTTGTTAGTATTTAGTTATAAACTTATTAAATAATTAGTGCTGCTATAATAATTAATATAGGTAACCAAATAACATTTTCAGATGAATCAAACAAACGCAGCGAATGCAAGGGCAGCTAAGTTAGCAGAGATGTCTGAAGAAGTAACTAGACGTCAACACCAACAACAATACTTACAACAGCAATACCAACAACATCAACAGCAACAACATCAACAGCAACAACAACATCAACAAAATCTACAAAATCATCAACAACATTTACAACAACAGTATCAACAACAACATCAACAAATACAAAAGACAAACACCTATCCAAACCAAACTATGCACGTCCACGCAAACCAGACCATGCATATGCATGCGAGCCCGCAGAACCAGGGTATGCATATACATGCAAGTCCGCAAAGCCAAGGCATGCACGTGCACGCGGGCATGCATGTCAATATGCATACGCAATACGCGGCAACACCAACGCAACCCAATCAAGTGTATCAAAATCACTCTCAGTCTCAAAGGTATTATTTGTTTGTTAAATTAATTAAAACACCAGTTTCCAATACAATACACCATACCAAAAAAGTATCGAAGGATAATTTATATTTCTGATATAGATTTTTCAATAGTAGTAACATTAAATTGAATTTGAAATGTATGTTTTATAGGTACGACTGGTACCCGCCAGGACCTCCTTCGCCTCAGCGCACCCAACCGCCTGTTGCACCTAAACCAATACCACAGGTAAGACGAAATCATGTAGTTCAGTATTTTTTATATCTACAACTAATTATAAATATTTGGAATAACTGCCTGGAATAACACTTTAAAATTGTAAAAAATATCTTAATTTTATTGTTTTAATTATTTTCGTAAATTTTATTTCCAGTCTAACAGAAGATCTGAAACTGAACAAGATGATTTATATCAACAATCACAGCAGTCTCAGCAACAGCCCTCAACAGTACAGCCCGAAGATGGTAATAAATATTGTCAATATATATTTTTTGTAGCTTTACGCTGTATCCCATACAAAACAACGGGATCTGGCAGTGTTAAGACACTCCATTCCCCATAAGACACTTCTGTTTCCCACTTTCCGCTGAATTGTTGATGCGGCGGAAGTCAACACGCAATGTCTCAAGAATACGCCGCGCTTTGTCTGATAAATGAAATTAGTTAAAATATAAACATCTTGTCTCCATTAGAATACATATATACAGAATTCAAATTCAAAATATTCTTTATTCAAATAAACTATAAAAGCACTTTTGAATCGTCGAATGTACATGTTAACAAAAAGCTACCACCGGTTCGGAAGGCAGTTCCGCTGAGAAGAGCCGGCAAGAAACTCAACAGTTGCTCTTTTCAAAGTCAATGGTATATTTTACTATTACATTAGCTGGCAGCTGTCCTGCCTGACATTCAATAGACATTAATTCCATACATGCTTATCCTCTAAATATTCTTGAACAGTGTAATAAGCTTTACTTAAATATCATCCACACCATCTGGATGCGTGGCACTCCACTACTGTGCGGTTTCGTAGGAATTTCCTTCTACGCGCCACCGAACTGTGGAATAGCCTACCCGCGACAGTGTTTCCAGGTCGGTACGATATGGGTACCTTCAAAAAGCGCGTCTATCTCCAACTCAAAGGCCGGCAACGCACCTGTAGCTCCTCTGGTGCTGCACGGGGTCGTGGGCGGCGGTGGTCATCATCAGATGACCCGAACGCTCGTTTGCCTTGTTCTTTTCCATAAAAAAAAAAAAAATTACAGATATTTTAAATTTTGGTAGTGGCAAACTAAGAATACACTGCGGAATTTTATTATATACACGTATACTCAGCCCCATAAAAGATTTATTAACTTTTTGGAGGCGAAAACTTGGAGTAACAATCTTATCTTTATTTCTCGTTCCTATCTTATGACTGTCGCTATTTTTTCTATGACAATGTATATTTTGTCGGACAAAGAGAATATTGTAGTATATAAATTGGGAAGCAACTGTAATAATACCTGCATCTTTGAAAACATCTCGCAGAGAATCTCGAGCTCTTAGATTATAAATATATCTCACGGCTCTTTTTTGGAGAATAAATATTGAATTGATATCTGAAGCACTGCCCCATAGCAGCATTCCATAAGATAAAATACTATGAAAGTAGCTAAAGTAGACTAGTCGGGCAGTTTCAACGTCCGTCATTTGTCCTACTTTCTTAATTGCGAACGCGGCAGAGCTGAGTTTATCTGCAAGTGCTTCCAGATGAGCGTTCCACTGGAGTTTGGAATCTGGAATTGGAATTGACGGACATAATATTATAAAAATGCTTTATTAGGAAAAACTAAACAAAACAATATATAATTTTTAAACTATAAGTATAATTACAATATTTTTTTTTGTTGTAATTATATCCATTGTTCGTTCAAAATATGGACATACAAAGAAAAAATGTCTCGTTTACATTTAGAGCGATACGTGGCAAGTGCGTCAGAACCACCAGCGGTGTCGGTGTACCCGGTGGCGGGCGCCGTGGGGGCCTCGCGCGCCCAGCCCCCCCATAACCCGTGGCAGAGGGAGGAACGAGAACGTCAGGCGGAGGCCAAACGTGCCGCTAATAGAGCACGGAGGTAGGTTTTTGAAAGATTTTTCCACAGCTTCTCGTCTATTTTGTTAGGAATAGGCAGAGGGACTTTTTTTTTTGTGGTGTGGCGAAAGTTGATGCAGCACTTTATATCTGTCTAACTACGACACGACAGCCACAGTTTATATTGTATATCGAATTTCGAGCATAAATATTTACTTATTTCTGTTATAATTATTTGTTTTGTAACTAATAAAATATTAATATTTGTTTAGGTCTTATATCTGCATACGTTGTAGTGGAATAATTTATTTATTATTCTTCTCATTCATTATTGCACATAATATAAAACAAATATGTTCAAAACACTATCATTAACACTCTCTACTAACCAGTCGCATCCCATTTGGGTGTGGTCATTATATTAATATTTATTTAATCTCAATAAATTATCAATCATATATTAATCTACAAACTACATAAATCTTTTTAACCATAAGTATAATAATAATTATTGTTTTTTTCCCTAGCCTGTACTGTCCCATTGTTGGGCAAAAGCCTAAATTAGTAACATTAAATGTTTTCCAACAGAGACGCGGCCATAGCACAGCTGGTCGCGTTGGGTAGTATGCGTACTTCTGTACAGAACCAGCAGCTGCGGGCGTTACAGCTGGAACGTGATTTCGAGCGTCGTGCAACACAACACCAGGTATATTATATTGTTGTTGTTGTTTTTTCTACAATTTTAACATTACGCATAGAGGCGGAAACCTAGTAGTAGTAACACTTAAAGTAATATTCCACACTTAGAAAAGAAGAAAAATGAATAAACTACTACTAGTACTATTGGAGACATTGCCCGTTAGGTGATGAACGCCGTGTTTTTTCTAACCACCATAGTGAGAAAATAATAATGATTCATTCCTACGAGTGAAAAGGAAACCCAAGACCGTCGATATGTAATCAAAACCTGTGATTTGTATTTACATATTGATCTACAAACAAACTACAATGACCGCTGTCGGAGGATTAAATTAAGTATTAAGTTTTTAAAAAAAAATATATATATATATTTTTTAAAAATTATATTTTTAAAATACATATAGTAAGTAACTAATTATATCCAGGGCTAAAAAATTAAATGCTAAAACCAAAAGTACGAAAGAAAAATATCCCTAGGCCTTTTACGTAGTCATTATTTGTATACAACAAAAAAATCTAAATTGATCATGTTTTATATCAAGTTAGTGTATTGATTATATTATGTTGTTATCTCGCGAATGATAATTTTGTTTAAATTAAGGATGATGGTGGAGGTCCAGACGGTGGTAACGAAGAAGAGAGTCCGTCACCGGAGCCCGACCTTGAAAGAGAACCTGAGCGCGAACGACAACCACCACCACCTAAATCTATACTTAAGACCAACCAACGCGTGGATCTTACTAATGGATATGCCACACATTCGTCGCATACGGTATGTAGGATAGTTTTTTTATGTACAGTACGGCCAATAAGTTATGGCCGCTGTATGTTTAAATTAGCTGTAGATTGCTGCGCAGATTTGATTTTACAGAGCCTAACCTCGAGGCATCCATTACTTGTTGACCATGCTGTATTTTTTGTTAAAATTTTTATCTATTTCTATTTTTTTGATGTATTGTTTGTTGAAAATATTTTACAAATATTAAATTGAGAAAAGAAGATTCATGACAATAAGTATCTTTGCAGCCAAAAGCTTCAGAATAGCTATTTATATTAATATTTCTTCGATGAGAATATGGAGTACAGATATTTATAAATTTATTTGTTGTAAATATTATTAGACTGAACTAGTTTTCCAAAAACATGTAAATAAAAGTTATAAATATTACAAAACTAATAACTAAACCTATATGATTTTTTTTATTCACAGGTAACAGAAGAAACACGCATGTCTGAGTTAAGCTCCAGTATGGCCAACATCTCTGTAGCCAGCATGGCCATCAATCCCCCTCCCCCGCCGGAGCGCGGATCCTCCTTCGCGGTTATGGCGGGCCGCCGCCTGGACGCGCCCCCCGCGCCCCACGTGCCCCACCCGTCCAATGACAGTGTTCCCCCGCAGTGAGTAGTATATTTATTAAAACTAACACATCAATTTTTGTAATCGGAATCCAAAAACGTATAAATCGAAAACCTTTGTAGTTTAATCAATTTAGTGGCGATAAAAGAGTTAAGTGTAGTTGATTTTATTTATTCATGAAGTTTTAGATTACAAAATCAAGTCAAGAGTTTGCAACTTAAAAGAATGACCGGACTCTTTTAAGGACATATTATATAAATATAGAAAATGTATCTACATAATTACAAAATGTAATTAGAGGAATGTGTATGATAACAAAAGATATGGGCCATGAGTCTATAGTGTAAGAAATAATAAACAAAATAAAAAGTATACACACTCTTTTCAACAAGAGAAAATACATGCTAGTGTCAACACTCTGGTTTTAAATATTATATTCTATATTATAATTAGAATGACGATCGATCCGATAATCATCGCATTTACAGTCAAACATATTATATTTACTGTGTTTAATGAATTTGATCTTTTACGCTGTAAATGAAGTAATTTTTTTCTTAGTAATTGGTACATATTGCATCTCGTCATATCATCATCATCAGTGGCGTAGCTAGGGGGGTGCGAGCGGTGCGGTCGCACCGGGCATCAAAAGGAAAAGGGGCATAAAGTCGACGATTAGTTTGTTTTTTCTTTGTTTTTTTAGACCTTATATCATTTTAAAGGGCATCAAGTCTTCTAAGCCGCACCGGGCATCAAAAGGAAAGGGGCATCAAAGTCGACGGTCACTTTGTTTTTTTTTTTTTAGAACTCATCATCAGGAAAGGGGCATCAAGTCCCCTAAGCCGCACCGGGCAGCAAATACCCTAGCTACGCCACTGATCATCATATAATTGTTAGTTATTTTTTTGTAGAAAAAATAGTCATATGTTTCAGAAAATATTCACTTAAATACACTATACATATTTATTAGTACAAAAGTTGCTGGATTTGAAAAATTGAGTCATACATATGTTTGTCCTTACAATCATTTAAAAACAACAAATTTAAACCTGCTATTATGCCCGCATGTCCAAATGAAAATGGCAATAACACATGACACATTCTGAGTACTTGTAAGTAACTCTGATAGATAGAAGCGATTGATGTTATGTAATATAGCCTGTAGAATTTCTAAGTAAATTATTAGTTTTATATTAGTATAGATAATAATATAATTGAATCCTTTACAGATCACCAATTGGAACCCGAGATAAACGCGTGTCATTCCACGAACGAGCGCAGCCTCCTCCCGCGGCGTGCCCCTCCCCATCCCCCGCTCCGGCCCCCGCCCCGCCCGCCTCCTCCCCGCCGCCGCTGGACATACAGCCCGCCAGGGAGGACCCTGATGTAAGTACAGTGCCGACGATGATTGCAAGTATCAGGGTCAGCACAGGGCAACAACCTAGAGTTAGGACACTTAGTTCCTCACGCACCGATTGTATATTGAGTGAAGGAACTCAATGTCTTGAACTGAGTTTAATCGTGACGTCAGAATTTATTTTTTTAAAAGATGAAAATAACTAAATTACAATTAAATTTAGAAAACAAATAAATTTTCCTCCTTATGGATATCCTTATGGATAATCCTTATGGATAAACCATAGTCTACTTAATACATAAAGATTTTGACACCAATGTTGAACATTTATACAGCAAGTAACTGTATACACGAAGAACGGCATGCTAAAGAAATTTCTTTTATTTTCTCGTTTTGATAAAAATTATACTCGACATTTGATTCCGCTGCCCTAATGTAAAATCTGTAAAAGTTCTCTCCGCTTACTATCTTTAACATAGAATATAATTGTGAAGATAAAAAAAAATATAAAAGTATTTTCTTAAATTTTATCGACTTATAATCATTAAGTATTTAGGCATATTTTTTTTATATTAGTTACGTCACTTGATATTCCCTTTACATTGTTATGATATACAATGTAAAGCATTTATAATGTTACTCTAAATTAATAAATTTCCTATAAATAACTATTTATTTTTGTTGTTTTTCTAGCGTTTCATCGAAGAAGCAGAAAACATGTTATCCGGTGGCATATCCCCAGGCGTGACCACCACCGGCGCGCCCGCGCTCGCGCACACGCCCGGCGTCATCGGCGCGCAGGAGGTCTACAGGTTAGATACACTTTAAAATAGAGTAAAGTATGTAGCTTTTGCCCGCTTGAGAATTTTAAATGGATTGTCATAAAAAATAACCATAATATACAGAATGGAAGCGTCTGCCTTTTACGGGAACAGCATATAAGATAAAATATTTCAAACGCATGCCTAAAGAAATTAATCAAGATACCCCGACCGTTTAGACGTAGATTTTTTTTCATTTCACCATGCTTATCCAAACCAATAACGTAAACACTTGCTACTGCAAAAATACTACTAAAGGTTAAACGACTTTGAACTTTGCTGCTAATACATACGACTCGATTTCGGAATGAGGAGTGTGCGTGGTTCTTGACAAATGGTGTTTTATTTTACAACGATAATTTTTTATTAATTATATTGTTTGAAAAAATAACTTTTTCATTTTTGGCAAAACCTCTTTTGTTTTAATTGTATTATTTATATAGTTAAAACTGTGGTGTTTAATTTAAAGCGGTGATGACAAAAACACTCTATATACTTCGTGCTGTCTAGTCGCGTCAGTGTTTAAACTAAATAAATAACTTACTTATTTAGTCTTAACTAAGTTACATCTGTCTACCGTGTTATAAGCGGGATACAGTTCGAAACTATAAAATCCTTTTACCCACAGAGATCCACGCGCTCGTCGTCTTGCCGAAGCCCAAGCTCGGGCCGCGCCTGCGCCTGTCCCGGAACACCTCTCTTTTAAAGAGAAAATGAAAATGTTTGCCCTGGAGTCCGGTGAAGCCAGCACACCCAAGGATAAGGTATCATTGTACTGTTCACTTGTATATTTTTATATTTTATATTATTAGTATGTTTTGTATTATTATAATATTATTAGGAATCTCGTATATAAATAAAGTAGCTGTAGATGAAAAAGTCTATGAAAGTAAATTAGACACCACCTATAAATTACATTATACGAATTTCACGATTTTTTTCATTCCAACCTGTCATTTCAAGCCAAACCTAGCAATTATTGAATTAAAATAGTAATTAAGAAATTATGTTTACGTAGAAAGTCTGTTCGAATAATTTAGAAACATATAAATACGTTAAGCATTTTCTAATAGCTTTTTTTTGTATGTATACAAATTGTTCAAATATAATAATGATTATCATGTAATGATTGAAACTTAAACTGCCCATTTTTTGTGGTAAATTGTATAAGTAATCAGCATTAATAAATATTTTTTATTTTCAGGTGAAAATATCACGTGCACAGCGAGACATCGATGCAGTACACTAAACTTCAGTGTTCCGTATATTTTGTCCAAATGGTCTGCTCTTTTTAACTGAGACATATTTACATTGGAGTATTTCTATGTAAACATAAACCTAATTACGAAATTATATGGACATCAAATAAATTAAATAACTCTTTCATATTAACCATATAAGTTTTAGATGAATATATAAAATGTATGGTAGAAAATATAGTGGCGCAACGAAAGTAAATGAATCCTGTATAATTTGTTTACAATTTTCCAGTATTACAATAAGGATTCGTTTAACACGTTCTAAGATGCGTTTTTGTGCTTTATATGTGAATAGTTTACACATTTATGGACCAGAAAGATTTTTTTATATTTTGGAAATTATTCCTCAAAAATCATTTACCAATATTGGCACCAATTTTATGTCAATCATAGATTTAAGACATGTCTTATAAAGGAATATATTTTTATGACAGGGATTTTGATCGGTATTTTATATATATCGCCTTAGCAGCTAGTGCAATGTTTTACAGTGATTTATAGCATCTACCGTTTATATAGAAATTATTTGATTATATTTGAAATTTAGATATCTATATATGTATAAGGATATTTTCGAAGATATAAATGGCACATAGAAAATAAATAAATATAGAAAAATATAGCCCGTAATCCAAATTAGCCGCGTGCCATTATTATAATAATTATCATTAATAAAATTTTATGTGTACGATGTTTTTGTCAGAAGGACCAATATTAATTACAAATTTAATCTGTGGGTGCCTTTGTGTGTTTTAGCAAGTAATCAAATTATCATTTTCTTTCACAGATAAATTATATTTAACAGTTAAACTTCGTTACATTCCAAAGAATGATTCTATTTGCTGTCTAAGCAAGCATTCCTCTTTATATCATCAGCCAGAATTCTGTGTATGACACAATTTCATCACGAGTATCGCTAATCAGTTTCTTACTTAACACCATTTGTTAACCTTAATTCGTAAGCAATAAAAACTTTGCCTTCTTGTAAATACCGAAATATGATACGTGTAAATTGGTATAATAAACTAGCACGTTTAGTGCCAAAAGAATGTTCACTCCGTTGCCTTTAGGGACCATTCATAAATTTCGTTACTACTTGAGAGAACTCAACAATTGACATTCTATGACAAGGGATGGGATGGCGTCCTATATTTCGTGACATCACATTTCGAAATATAATATACAAACATAATAACAGAACAGCTATTTTAATAATTTCTGGATGTATATTGCTAAATATGTGACGTCACTACTTTGGGAAATTCTCACAAATGTAAGCATGACAAGGGCGGCGTATCTATGAGACGTAATGTATGGTTGGCCCCTTTATTTGAACGCGAGGCAGCTCCACGACTGCAGGTCACAACTACGGTAGCTCGTAGGTATTTAATCACTAGCAACTACTTAGCTTTACATTTGGTGGCACCAATTTATTATTGTATATAGAGTAGCTAATAAGATCTTAACATCGCATTGAGGTTTTTACTCCCGTTGTATTTGTAAAAGTTTATTTAATTAAATTACGATTATATCGAAAGTTAACGGATTGTATGCGAGGCCTATTGGAGGTAGGTGTTAGAGTAGTCACTGAGCGACTTATTGTCCTCAATATTTCACCCAACGATAGTCAATTAGCGAGAATAAATATTTTATAGAACGGTTTCGGCTCACTTGTATATATTTATACTGTAGAAATGGGAGCAACTCCCGTATTCCACGTTAGAAGTCTTACGAAAGGACCCTCAATATTGTTAACTGATATTATACTTATTACACAAATCATTGTATCGCTTATAGAGTTTAGTGTATTTACTTTAATTATTATCAACATTAAAATAAATTAATTAACATTAACTTTGTTTTATTACTATCATTGATGTCCCTTTACTAATAAATTTATGTAGAACAAAACTTATTTTTTGGCTCATCCTGCAATATAGCACCACCTCTCGATTTGAGACAGCACGCGGGAATAATAAGAGAATAACATCTTTATTTTCAAGATAACATAAACATATTGTGAATGGCAACATGTATTTAATATAAGTTCAAGTTGTAGCTACATCTTTTTAAAAGTACTCTATAATATTTATTGGAATTTATATTGTAAAATAAATTTAACAAAACAAACTGCACTTTAAATCATTGCATATATAAATATGTCTCCAATTTCTATTTTATAGATTTACTCGTTTTTGCATTAAACAATTCATATAAGAGTTCATTTCAAAGTAAATAAAAAAAATATGTTGTAATGAGCTAAGCTAAGCTTGTATGGCAATTTTAAGAGAAATAAAAAACAAATAGTTTAACAGTGTTTATATTTTGTTTTGAGGTTAATTATGTTTGCCGTGTGGCATTAATGAATTTGTACAAGACCTCGATGGATCCATGATAATTTTCTATATTATGTGCGATACAAATTTTCAAGACAAGACACCTCAATCGCTTGTCACAAAGATTTTCTAAATAATACATAAAAGGAATTTAAAAAAATACATGAAATTGTCACAGGAGTTGCTGCAATTAATCTTACAGGTACAGAAATTTGCCGTTTCATTTTATCAGGGATTGATTCTCACGTGAATGTGACACATGACATATGGCTGTTGATAACATCAGAATATTTCATTAAAAAGTCTTAATTATTAAAATAATATTTTATGTTACAACTTCTAGGTGTCCCAAGTATGAATCAGACTCCGAAATTAAACTAACGGCATACAATGACGTTACATGTAAACTTCAGGCTTTGGTGATTTTGTGCAAATACGATTTACCATAAAATTACGTCTAGAAATATAAAACTCGAGTATATCGTGCAACTAAAGCTAAAAAAATGATATCACCATTGCCTTTTCGTACTCGCTCGGAGTACAGGAATATAAATACACTTAAAACTTTCACAAAATGTTAATAAAACTGTTTCAACGTGAAGCTTATAACGAGTGATGACCGCTTGGCATCGATAGGAAGTCCAATCTCATCTCATATAGGGGTCCACCCGTTGATTACGTCACACGGAGGGTTGACATAATATAATATGCACACAATTTCGTCACTGCTATTTAAATTTTATAAATCGTAGGTGTAAAATTGTAAAATATGTGACGTCACACTAGGGCGGGCTCACAAATGTGGCCACACCTGTGACAGGGAGGGAGAGGTCAAAACATGACATTCGTGTGACGTAAGTAACCGACGGCCCTTAAGACTTAATCTACAACAAATTTACAATTCGTAACAATTTACTACAATATCGTAACATACTTAACATTAAAGCTTGATTTATTTACATACATTTAGGAGACGGTGAAATAAAATTTTGACAATATAGAAAAATATGACGATTTAACAGCACTTTAAAAATAAATGCCAATTGAAATATAACTTTATAAAATCAATATATCACGTAAATACTGGCGTCGCTGCAGCTACT
The DNA here is from genome assembly GCA_016802625.1 of Heliconius numata. Taxonomy (NCBI): domain Eukaryota; kingdom Metazoa; phylum Arthropoda; class Insecta; order Lepidoptera; family Nymphalidae; genus Heliconius; species Heliconius numata. The sequence goes on from JAEBDU010013172.1 coordinate 486,761, forward strand.
ATAGTTTTTTTTATAAAAATACACATTTATAAGCGTGACTAATGGCTAACATTTAAAATATTATCAACTATAGAAAGGAATCGTTTGAGGTTACAAAATTCACGTTACAGGTTACGAGAAGATCAATAGAAAAATAAACAATAGTATTTATGTTTAATCTATTTTAACTATAAATATACTCTTCGATTTTAAACTTTAAATATATGGATATAGCAGTAGTCGAAGTTCACCTGCGTCCCATCTATCTGTGCGCGCAAACGCAATGACAACTACCTAGTTAACTATAATTAAAATAATTAATTATTAGAGGTGGGCGATTATAAATAAGAGATAAAAAGTTTTTGTAAAAAATAATATTACGAACATACATAATAATGATGTTAATACCGTTATCTCATTACAATAATGTATATATAAAATGTATCTATTTAACTATAAATACGCAACAGTTACCGTCGTATCGCGCCAATCAGTCGCAATCGCTCACCTCCGTACTCCACACTCCTTACTCGACTGTCACGTCACATAACTATGTCACTAGTAGAGAGTACTATATAGAAGAGGATTCACTTTAAAACAAAAACGAAAATGAAAAGAAAAAAAATGGTTTTTTTTTGTAAAGCTTCGTTTAATTCCTCTCCAGACGCGCAAAGCAACGTTTTATATGACACGTCCCGTCTGCCTTCCCCAGGTTGTATTTCATTACTCGAACGCCTTCACAGTATTAAAATGACACTAAATGCACAATACAATAACAATAATGGAAGAGTGACTCTCTCTCGCTAGTTGTGGTGCGCGTCGGCCCAGCGGTCGAACTCGATGCCGGAGTCGGGCGACACGCCGCACAGCGCGCAGGGCGGCGGCGCGCACCCGCACGCCGCGCACGAGGCGCAAGCGGCCTCACGCACGCCCAGCTCCGCCAGCACCTGCGCACGCACGACCGCACTGCACAACGTCACGTATGTCGCATGTACCGATACGAGGACAATGGCGCACCAAATACATTCACGCCGGAGGATAGACATTTGTCTCATTTCGCCTTTCCGCCTACTAGGATTTTGTCGAAAAGGGCGAGTAAAATGATAATATTTTTTTATATAAAAAATGGAGATTCAACTCACGACTTTAGCTTGTACGCCCATGAGGCACATACTGCCTCACGTACATCTAGCTTAATGTTATGTTAAGAAAATAATCTAAAAAGCATTGAATTTGAAATTCCATAAAAACAAAATAAAATAAAATCACAAATGATTCACACCTTGGGAAGGTTGGCGCTCCGCTCGTGCAAGCCCAGGTCCCGTTCAAACGAGTGCAACTGTCTCATGAAGTGGAAGTTGGGGGCGATGTCGGTCTTGCGGCTGCGCACGAGCTCGAAGGCGTCGCGCAGGCACAGGCGGTGACGCTGCATGAGGTACGCGAGCGTCACCGTCACGGAGCGCGACACGCCCGCCACGCAGTGGACTAGGACCCCGCAGTGGGCGGACATTGCTTCTTCTGCATGACAAAAAGGGACATCTTAGTATTTTCCATGATGTATCCCACATACAGAAGTGTAGACAGAGGGAACTCATTGTCCACACACTGTTCCTCACGCATTTTCCATTTTTGTGACATTGTGTATTCAGTGGTGGGACTCAATGCCACGCTTTGTCTCGTGTCTTAATAATTATTTTAACTCACAACTGTTGCGTTCACAATCAGACGCTGGCAAGCCATGACGATCAAATTACAATTTTGTACATTCAAGTAATACGAAAATACAAAAATATGTCTCTTAGACTTTTTTAAGTTTTGTTAATGTATTAGTATAATAGTAGGTAAGTTAAGAACAATGTATTATAACACACAAATTACTTCTATTTACTTTTGAAATATCTACATAATAAATATCTACCTAATGCTGTGCTTTGTCTTACCAAAGAAAGGAAATGAAAATATTTTTAACAGAAATAGTTCCTTGAGTGGGAATAGAAAGAACAATTAATCCGTGTACTGTCAGAGACTTTTTCCAACTGTTCACATTTTATGAGCAATCATCTAGCAGATTTAATAAAACATTTAAACTCGACATATACTATTATTTAATTATTTACTAATATTAATATTAAAATTACGTAGTCACAGAGACATAGTAGTTCATTGCCCCACTGCATAGTACTAACTGCCTCAACAGTCTTAACGGAAGTAAAAGGTAAATACCAATATAAAAAATTGCCAACCTTCGAATTGTGTAAAGAGCTCGTCAACGAGCAGGTTCTAGTCATAAATTTCATAATGTATGTTTATGCGAAAACATTAGTTAAATTATGTACGATTGACCTAAATGATATCCTACAGTGAAAGTGTTTAATAGGCAATTTTTTAATAAAAGATACTTTAAATGCAAAACTGTAAGCAATAATAGTAAATATGTAAAAACTAATATAATTTACTAAATTATCTTATCATATAATGATATTGATATACCTAATGTGAAATGTATTTTTATATATTTTTTCTGTTTATCCAGCAAATACATATCAATCAAAATGTAAATGAGATTGTTGCTTATAAATTTCAATTCAAGTAGTTTTAATTAATTCCATATCTTTAAATAATATAACATTATAATGCTGGTAGTTCAAACAATTATTTTCTTTATTTTCTTCAGTTTCACGCTGTATCCGATTCAGACATTCCTTTCTAAACTTTCAACAATGATTCGAGACAGACATTTCGACCTGTTGAGAGGCAAAATCTATCGATCTTAAATCTATATCTATCTATGTTAATTATAAATATCTTGACCAGAGCAGGAAAAAGAAAAAAGTCACCATCGAAAAGTCGAGAAGGGACCTCGGTTGACCCTCGAGAACACAGTATCGATGGTAATGGAGGATGGTCACCTAAGAGATACATAAATAAAGGAACCCTTTCGGCGACCATGTATGAAGAGAGCATAACATGAAGAGTATGGATGTCAGTGGACCAGGTGAAAGACATATGCACAAACCGTAGTGTTTGGCTCTCCGTTCTCTCTAGCTACACCGCATGGGATAAAGCATGAGACTAGCACAAAAATAGTAATTATTCGAACCTATAAATCGTATGGCCTGTGGAAAGTGCACTGCTAGATTTTGACTCCAGTGGTCAGCGATGGGTATCTTCAGATAGTTTATGTCGCATCCTTCCGCCTCGAACGTGTTGGGCAGATCCGGCGTCACGTTCAACACATACTGGAAAATTACATATTATAATTAGCATTTGCTTCACTTTAGCAATTATTCGTTCAAACGAATAACTAGGTTATTTAAATATCTAGCAATGACCTAAAATTAAAAGTAATTTTACGATATAAAATCAATATTTTTACATTTATTTTTAAATATAGAGTTGTTTCACACTCATCTCGCATAGCGCAGAGAATGTAGTGGTAAGATGTTTCGTACTTTCCGTTCCATTTACGAACTTAATGCCGTGCTTTATCTACCAGCAAGCGAGGATATTAAAATATAATAATTTACCCAAATGAGGACGATCATGCTGTAACTCCTACTCCTCTCAAATCATAAAACATTAAATTCAAAAATAAAATGTTTTCTTATTTTTAAAGACAAATAAATCGGGATAAAGCAAGAAATATGGTGCAAATTTATAAATAAAAAAAGAATCATCACAATCAGTTCACCCAGTCAAAAGTTCTAGTAGCAAACATGAAAAAAAAACTTCTTGAATTGACAACCTCCTCCTTACAGAAGTTGGTTAAAAATATGAATATTATTATGCATAGAAACGTTATTATACCTTGATATTATGCCTAGCGAGGGCCTCGCAGTCACCGCTGTTCGTGGAATTGCCAAGGTAGAGGTTCGGCAGTATTTCTACGGGGAAGTCCTGTTGCACGTGTGTGTGTGCATCCTCGCATTCGGACGACGAACCGGACGAGAGCGCGTCGTCGCAGCCCGAGCCGGATATACGGAGTGACCTGTAAATTATACTTAAAAGCTTAACTTAAATAATCTAATATTAACGTATAGAATACGTCTTCGGGTCTTCAGTACATATGTGTGTAGATACTATATGATAGTTGATACGTTTGTACTATATCTCGCTGATTTTTCGTGTAAACGTTCTATTATTCATTTAACTTATGATACCATGGTACTAAACTTATGATTAACAATTATCTATTAGTTCATTAATAATGATAAGAAACAAGCTTATTATATTTTTCTAATCATATCGCATATTTCTATATACCTACACAAGCGATGCATTTTAAATTTTACAACGCATTCATAACATCTAACGTAATATAAAGAAGTTTGACACATAATTTATCAAATTAGGTTGAAGTTTGCGCCGTCAGTATGTAACCTCGTGGCGCGGGCGAGGGAGGGCGAGGGCGGCGGAGGCGGCGAGGGCGGCGAGGCACCCGGGCCTCGGCGAGATCGATCGGGGTTGTTCAATGAGGGAGGGGTGCCCCATTCACCTGCCCCCGTGGATCAATGGCCGCCTTACTCCAGCCCCCATCGCCCCACGCCAGCCCCCGCCGCCCCACGCCAGCCCGCACGACGCCAACGCGTCTACACCCACGCGGTAACTTTCCCGAATTCGCCCTCTCAATCGCGACTCGCGAGACGCCATTCAATTCACTTTATTGAAAACAATAATTGCAACTTGAACACGCATCCGATACGCAATCATTATTTTTCATACGAATGAGTAGCATCAATAAAAGTACTACTATAATAATTCAGTAATAGATGTAGTTAAAAAAATATTATAAATATTTCATTAATTATCTTCAAAAAGTCATTGAGTAAGATACACATGTCTATGTGTATTTCTTTGAAATTTTCATTGTTATAATAATTGATGTCACCATCATGTAATATTAATTATTTAAAACGCTTAAAATACCTAAGTCAGTTCCTCATTGCAGTAGTACTGGGGCTTTATGCTATTTTAATAATTTAAAGTAAGTGTGTAGGTAGAATGAGGTAATTGAAAACATTTTATTCGTTTCATTTTTTTATCCTCGTTGTTTATTAATTACGTGTTATTTATATAAAGTAGTAGGTACTAGTAGGCGACGAGCACCTATAGTAGGTAGCGTCGAAGGAGCGTAGGCGCGTAGGCCGCGCGTGGGCGACGCTCGACACGTCCATTCAGGGGAGCTCGCCCACGCGCCGCGCCATTCTAACTGATCTGATACTGACAACATAGCTATTTACTTCGATTTGAATGTGGGCGAGCGGACCAATTTTATCGCAAACTCACCTGTTTATTTATACCTACTCAATAAACAGTGGTTAATAATATCGTCGCCCTCGCAACTATGAAACAAAGGACCGACGGTGTTAGCACGCTAGCTACTCGCTTCTATAATTCATCTGATAGAATGACAACATCGTTCGAATGTAATTTGTATTTGAATGAAGGCGAGCGCGAGGGGCCGCCGGAAGCCGTGACACGGCCGGTGCCCCGGCGGCGTTATTAATGAACGAGCTCTATATACGAGTCGTTGCGTCTATAACGTGGCGGGTAGGTGTGCGTGCGTGTGGGCGTGCTGCTGCGTGCGCTGGCGCACAGGAATGCGGCCCGCCGACCGCCGACCGCCACCCGCCGCCCGCCCCCCGCAGCCAATGACCGCCTGCAAGGGACGCTTTTTTAATGTCTGACTTACTAGCTCCCATCCTGGCAGGACGTTAACGAGCTAACTTGACCGGACAAAGAACTAAACAAGCCGTTAATGCAATGCACTGAATATCCTCATCTTATATATTACAAATGTTAATAGCGTACATCAAGTGCGCCGAGGCCGCAAACCACAATCATCATTTACCTAGTATTCTTTTCTTTAAAGATTATAGCTCATTAAACATTACCGACGCTATCGTATCGAATAACCCAACAAAATGTGTCATAAATAGTTTACTAATTATACGTGGTTATAATATAATTTTATAGTACGATATAGAAAATATAATTTTATAATTGTACTAGCAACTGGAAAACTTTTGTTAGCTAAATTTAATATGTATAATTTAATATGACAAAAAAATATAACAAGAAATTTTGCAAAGGTTTCAAGTTTTATCAGTTTTAAGAAATAAATGTTAATTAAAAATTAAATGTAAATAATTATATTATAATATTTTGTAATTACTAAAAATAAGTGACCTTCAAATCGTGTGGAAACTTACAGGAAAAAAACAATGTTGCACCGTTCAGTGAGCATTGATAAAGTAATTTATCGAGTAATAGTTGCTAAGTTACGATATGATGCGATTGCAATCAAAAAATGTAAATATAGATTTATATGTAATGTATAACTAGGATCCGCCACATGCTTTACACGTCGTCGGGTGGAGCTGAGCGAAGCTACATATGTTGGGCCAAATTTTGCGAAATTTTCTATTTTGTCCGCACGCCTTGTCTGGGTTAAGTTAGTCAAAGTTCAATCTGTGCGCGTGAACTTCAAAACGTCCCACAGTTCAACTCTATGGGACACATTTTAATCATTTACTCATAAAGTACAATTACAATTATCACCAAACTACTTCGCTGGGATCACCGTGTCGTCCACAACGTTCCTGCACATTTTCAGAGCTGTAGGTTTAACGGTCAAGGAGAAGTAGCATTACAACGAAACACTTTTGACCAGTAAGAGATTACCAATAATATTTTCAAAGCAATCTTTTTCTATAGTTAGATTCTTTGTTATGCGTTTTTTATTGATAAATTATGTTACTTTTCATTACTTTCTACATGTGTTATTCTGCAAAATTGACAGAGAAAACAAAGAGAACGTAATCATACGGTACAGCCTTAAAATTAAATCAAATTTCATGAAAAGAAAATTATCAAATAGCTCTATTGTTTTTTTCTTCTTTTATATTATCCCTAGTGTGTGCTTCAACAGTAAAACGTATACAATAATACATTCATATTTTAAAAGGGTAATATGTAGTGGCAAGACCCCCCATTCTACGTTGGCCGCCCAAATTCTACACAAGCATGTTTAGTGACGAAATTTCTTCCGTCGCACTGTTTTTAAAAGCGCTAACGAATTTCATATTTATCTAGACTAAGTTGGTAACTAATGTGATAGGTCACTTTGATGTTAGAATTCTAAACCTAAGCACTAAGAGACCTTATTTTCATAAATTGCTACCTACATATTGCCGAATGCTCTTTCACTCTATTATGTATAAATAGAATTTTGTTAATGTTATTGAAAGCACCTATTGGTTGTATTTATAGGTATATATTTATATTATAAGTATTAAATTAAGCCGTGATCGCCGCAGTCATAGACGTATTCGTGAATGGAGTCACGAGAGAGGCTGACGCTGACGTCAGACGATTCCATGACGTAAGGTTGATAGCATCATATTATAGTTTCTTAAGTTTTTTTTTTTATGTAAAGGTATATTTCGCCTGTCCCTATTAACATTGTACAGAGCTTTAAATTAAAACTGGCCGTATATAAAAAAATATTTTAAACTTTGACGGCCTCTCCTGTAAAGTTGCCGATTTTCACAACCGACAATGTTAATAGGCGATTTCTTCTAATTCCTTATTAAAAATTACAAATATATTGACTTTAATTAAATTCGTTATCGAAATATATTAACAACAAGTATTGCCAAATATTGTCAATTTCATTTATAGAACTAAGATAATTAATAATACATATACTAACGGATTAGAACATATTGAAGAAAATTCAATATTAACTAAAATTTCAACTACATGTTAGACAGAACATTACGGCTTCTATCTAGTATGGAAGCCCTGATAATAATTAATTCAAACACAATGAAATTAAGCATTTCGCATGATGGACTCGTGTAAGTCGCAATCTGGCAAGCAGTATGAAATAATTGAAGAACCTGAATTCGAAATGCCCAGAGATAAAGTTAGCAAGGTCAACGTGCAGGGGTAGGTTGGCCGCTGATACTCAAATAATATTTTAGCATAATATACAAAATGTCATCAATATTTGAATTAGGTATATATTTTAAAAAAAATGTTTATTTTCATTTTCGTTTTACGCAGGCGGGAATTTTGTTTTTTTTTTTTAAATTTTTATAAGTGATTTTTTTCTGGCTCTACTTTTGGTGATCACTAGCACAAATGCAAAGTTACTTACCAGGGTAACTTAACTTAACTTAACTTGTCATTTGGCTAGTCAAATAAATAAAGGTATAGAGCCTGTCGGTAGTTAACAAGAGGAACATAGAGCACTTTCTTATATACTTTTATAAGTTAGTATAATATTTTATTTAGCCTTTCGTCGCCCTAACATAAAAAGTAAGATATTTCATTTATAAGTGTTGTTTACCCAATCTTCATATAAAAGTTTTGTAAAATTATTTTATTTTTATTAAAATTGTTATTAAAAAAAATTTTAAAAATATGAAGTTTTATAAGTATGAGGCTTATTTATTTACTAGTGATAATTCACGGTTTATCAAAAAGATTTTTAAGAAAAAAAAAATAAAGAAACAATTTTAATTTAGCATCATTAAGTAAAATAAAGTAGAAATTTAGATCCGATAAATAAAGTAGAAAATCCAAGTTGTGGCTGTTGAACCACAACTTAGAAAAGCGTAGGAATACTAACATTTACACCATATACATTACTATTTATAGACAAGACAAGAGAACGATGTCGCGAAAGAGAAACTCGTGGGCGGAAAACGGATTTCATATATGAAACAGAATTAAACTTTTAAATAATAATAAATACACAAAGAATGAATTATAACCTGTGTACTTATTCGGGTGACGTCATCAATCAGTCCATTGACTCGCCGCGCCGGTGCGAGTTTATTATTTAGAGTGGCGTAATATAACTGCTCGTATACAAAGTGAAGCAAGTACGATTTTGCCGTGAAAGGTGAAAAAGTGAATAGTGAACGGTCCCACTTCCGTGTGCGCGGCCGGCGCATGAATGAAGCGGACGCCATTGAAGGCGCGACCCGCGTTTCTCTAAAGTCTAATGCAATACATACATAACTCGGTCACTTTGCACTAATCGCGCACACCTACATCGATGGCTGGCTTCGTTCGACGACGTCGCACTCACGAATCAAAAATGAATGAGTTCATTAACCATTTTTTTTTCGTTTGAGTTCTGTGAATGCGTGTGCAGTGTGTCATTTGTGTGTCGGTGCACACCTGCGTGTGTTGCGCTAGTTGCGCTACGTACCTTTTACTAATTAAGTATAGCTATTATTCATATAGGTACTTACATACATTGATTTAATATGGAATGCGTTAAATTTTTCATATTTTAAGTAAAAGGAATATAATTACGTAAAACATTGCCTTATTAATAATTTGCAATCTGCACAAACTTGCAATAATTATATATACTTGTTTCTATTTTATATATTTTACATGTTGAAAATAATAAAATATTAAATAATATGATACTCTATACTTTATATTACTGGCAAAACGATAAATTTCCATATCATAATATACTTAACTTCATCAACAATTAAGCGCTTATTATATTTAGCGGAGTCGGGATAGCTAAGTGGCCGTCTACCGTCTAGTACACGCCTTATTCAATTAAATAATCGAACCAAACTCGATACTCGTGTTTGTGAATGAGTGAATAATTCGACATTGAAAAGTATTATGAATTGCCGGATAGCCTTCAATGAACGAACGCTTATTTGCACAACTGTGTTGGACAATTAGTATGAGCAGTACAATTCATCGTTTTTAGCGACTAAATATAGTCCAATACCTAATACGTACACGTGATGACTAATACCCTCAATGTTACTACATAGTACCTCTTCCACATTTGTTTATTTTTATAACTCCCACGTCGATAAGTGTTAAAATAATTCCAATACTGCAAATATTTAAAAAAAACCTATGTTTTGTATTAATCATTAGATATTTTAATATTCTCCATCAATATCAATCTTATGGGAGATATATTATATTTCCATTTCTTCGCTCTGGTGTCGAGGCAAAGTGCGACGTTGAGTTCTGCCACTCAACACGCAATGCCTCCAGAATTCGGCAGAAAGTGGGGAACAGAGTGTCGTAACACTAGGTTCCCTCTGCATACATCGCTGTGCGCAGGATACTAATTTTATTATATTTTTTATTTATTTTAGCATGAAACTATTTTTTAATTTAGGAAATGAAAGAATCCGAGATAGTTCCGTTACAATTTAGGCAAATAAAGTGCAAGTAATTCAGATTTACACTCACTCACAAGGTCTTTCTGTGCCATGAAACGACTATTAGTATGAAGTCGTGACTCAAGCCAGAGTAGGTACACACCTAAGTCATTTCGCTCGACGAGCAGCTTCTTCTGAATCGATTAAAAGGTGATCGGAGAAAAAGTCTCACGCACATGAAATCGAATTCCCACGCGTGCAAGTTTTTCTTGTTCGATTAATTAGACCCCAACCTAACCAACCGGCTGCGTAACATTAGCAACCGGGTACAAACTGCTAATTATTATTTATTGATAATTTTATGTGGCAAACTTTTTCTTTTTGCATCGCATTCGAATAAATTATATGCATATAACCGATGTATTTTTATTTGAGAATTTCATAGTAATTTAAGACAACATTTAAATAGTGAGACATTGAATGTCATAGAAGGAGTTAGAAAGGCTTTTCTATAAGATTTGGCGTTATATCTATAGACCGGTCTTACCGTAGTCCCATTAGCGGCAAATGTGGCACGTGCTGCGCACTGGCCTCGCTGCACCACTCGGGGTAGGCGCGGCGGAACTCTGCGAAATCTCCTGGTGACAATAGAAAAAGTATTCAAACAACAATGAATATATATAATACATTTATGTTAAGGAATGCAAAAAGGTCTATTCCATAATTTTAATTTAAAAAAAATAAGGTACATAACGTTTATATGTTGAACTTTTAAGTACTACACATAATTTAGTTTATAAGACGAACTAACGAAGCTAGTTTGAAACATGAGCACGTTTATATTAAAAATGAACTGTGCTTAGAGAACATTAATGCACAGCAGTGCTTGATGGGTGCTATAGCCGACATTTCCTGTGCGGGCGCCTGCTTCCTGCCCTCAGTCGGCATTGTTATGATAATGGTCATTCCAGTTGGTAAGTATATAAGGCGAAATTGCAATATGTTTTCTTATAGTCGACAATATTCTAACTTCATTTTTACTAATGCAAAATGCATGCAAGTAATCGTTATCAAATAGTTGAAACCATTGTAAGCAATTTTGAAAGAATGCCAATGTAAAATAATAATAAAAAAATATTTTATCAATTAACATTTAAAGTAAATATTATAAGGATTTTTTTTATAAAACAGTTACTTCCACGGTTAGAATATAATTTTAATTAAGAGTTTCTCTCTTTAATGCACAGGAAGTGCGAGAGAATAAGAATTTCATATATAAAGTAGATACTATTCCTGGTTTTTACTATTCAATGGTTGAGGTATTCATAAGTAGGTACCTAACGCTTAACCGAGATAGCAAAATAAAAACGTAAAAAAAATCATAAAAATTGCCGCATATAAAAAGTTTCAGAACAAAAAAGGGTTAATGAAAGCCTCATAATTGAACATTGCTACACTGCAGGTCGTTTCAGCGGAGGCGGAGTTGCAGAGCGGGCCAGCACGCAGCCGCGGGGGGCGCGCGGGGGTGCTCTCATCGATCCGATGACTCATCGCGGCCCATTCATCCGCCGCTCTCAATGAACGCCGTAAACCCCCCAGGCAACCCACTGCCGGTGCCAGCCAACCCCGCCCCCCCGCCGCCGCCGCCCCCGCGCGTGTCCTCGCCACCAAGGACTCCATTAAATTCGTTATTCGCCCCTCGCCAGCTGAATCAAATCCTTTAGCCCGTAACACCCACACACGAAAACATCATCGTTTAAACAACCGAAAGTTTTGCATGAGTAAACGCCTACGCGATGTTATTTTGGTATGTTTCGTTAAATATTGTAAAAATGTAAGCAATTTATTTTATACATACAGAAATAGAAAGAAATAAAACATTTATACAACCTTACTTAAAATATCCGATTCCATCATCCACCCTCGAATATGGCAACTGTTAGGGTTGCCACAATCAAATAGAGGTATATGTTATTATATTTTTTCTAAAAGTTAGCTACACAAGATATTTAAAAAAAAAACCATGTTAAAAATTAGCTAAGCATCATTAATACTTATGCACATCTCCTGTAAACATCGCTTTACGTAGAGATCAATCATACAACAATAATTCATAATTTATACAAAATTTTATGCATACAAAGTAAACAATTTGTAGAATATTTACCATGACATACAAAACATATTTTCCATAGAACTCATAAACAACATAATTATAATTAGTAAGCCATGCTCATATTATATGATATGACATAACATAGATAGCATAACTGCGGGGAGGAACACGGGGGAGCGAGGCGGAGGGGGCTTTTACAACGCTAGCCGTCTGCTGGCGAGCAACGGGCGCTGGTGCGCGTGGGAGGCAGGTGCGAGCCTTGGCCCGCGTCCTCCGCACTACCGATAACCTTGCGCTAACCACAACCCACTAAAAACCACCTATGGATAATCAAATTGCTTGTTTATGCGCTAATATAGTGTAGAATGATGCTTCTTGCGACCGTAACTGTGGTGTACCCACCTTAGTATCATTTAACGTCCAATAAATATAGCGTAGGTTCCCTCTATTATGTCGAATTGACTTAACTCAAAGAAAACCTTACCAAACTCAGAAAATCTTTGACATATATACAAATGCAACTGCATTAAGTACTTATAGCGATAAAATAAATATATTGTAGTAGTTGTACACTGATGAAATATCAAGTAAATACTGGATGCGTGCGCAATAATTATAACTGAGTGTCACTAATTTTTCGCCTTAAATAGAGTTTAATCAAGCCAGTTGGAACAATTTATATCAATTTGAAGGAATGGTGGGCGAGATGTTACTGCATGGACACCGGCTACGAGTGGCTTCATGTACCCAAAGATAGGTCAATTGTATCAAGTCCATCAAAGGCACAGTTTATTATGTTGCGACATAAAGATCGTCTATTATTAGAATGTATAGAATAAAATTGAAAAGAACTTTTCATTACTTTAAAAATGGTGCTTGTTTGTATTTGAATATTTTTTCGTTTATTCGTTTGCGTTCTAACTTACGTAGAGTAGGTACTGTTTTCTCAAAAGGGCCTTTTGAAATAAGTACAATTTGTAAATTTGCTAAAGAATGAAAGTTATTCGAAGATTCTTTACTAAAACCAAGATTAGATCATAATGTTCAGTTTTAAATTTCACATAGAATAACCAATACATTACACGGTCATATCATATTAATATAAGTGATTGATATCCAATAATGCTTAACAGAAAGAAAGCTGGCAATGTTCCGTACGGAATCGAAAAAGCTTTTTGCCAAAACAGAATCTATATCACTAAAATATACCATTAATCTTCTAATTGTATGATTTTCAACTTTAATACTTATAAATAATATTAGTTATCCAAGAAACACACAATGTACAAAGTCATTTTCAACTGTTTTGTCACTTGAATTGAAATAAAAAATTTATATCCTTAATATAGAATTTAAATTAATGTTAATATATCAAAAATAATGTAGTTATATATGCTTAGCACACGTAAAATTATAATGTACATTTATATAAATACATAATATTCAAGATGACTAATATTCGAGACTATAAATTCTTATATTTATGAAAGCTAGCAACAATAGCATAATTGGTTGCTTAGTGTTTGATCGATTCTATCCAGTTTACTTCTTGGAATATACATACGGTATTGACGTCAATGCTTCAGATTGAAATTCTGGGAAACGGGAGAAGGATGTGAAAAGCGCTGTAACCAAATTAGACTAAGGTGTTAACAGCATAGCAAGACATGATTCTTGTTTTAGTACGATTAGGTTAAATAATATATAAAAAACTGAAACGTACGTTTTTGAAATAGTTAATTATTAACATTTAACAGGTTTTTATAAATATCTCTATAATAAGTTAAAAATATAATGATATATATAAATAATAGCGGCGCGCTCGCGGTTTCACCCGCGTGAACTATGTTATTATTAATTTCTGTCTCCATGACTACGTCCTAGTGACGTTATGCAAAATTTGAGACTCCTAGCATTTGTAGTAACGAAGTTTCATACAAACTTTCAACCCCAAAAACAACCCCTTAGAAGTGGAATATTGCAAATTCCCGTCTTAGCGAGCACCTACGTCCTATAAGTAACTCCTATGCAAAGTTTCAGATTCCTAGCACTTGTAGTTTCTGAGATTTCGTGATGTGTGAGTGACCTTTCGATTTTATATATATAGAAGATTTATTTCTAGAATTTTTTTACGTTAGATAAATACATATATCTTAATTTTTTAGTTCTATTCTATTAATAATATACATAATATTTAAAATATTGTCCAATATATTGAGGACTTGTTTATAAAGAAGTAGAAATTAATTGGTTAAGAAAATTAGTTTTAGTAAAAAAGTTAAATAAATAAAATTAGTAACACTAGTAACTTTTCAAATAACTAATACACACATTGGCCCATTTAGAAGATGAGTCGATAATGGCATGGCGCCGTTGAACGAGCGATAATTCCCAGATAACAGTATCAACGGGACAAAGTCGCCGCAGTCACGAGCGCCCGACCTCATACTACCATTGTGACTAATAAACTATCATCACCCACATCGAATTGGTGCATTTAAAATATTTAATAAATTAATATTGTCTTTAAATAATCCTTTATTGGCACAGCCGAATAACTAGATGCTATTTTATATGAATTTATTAAGTTTAATAAGTTTATATATTTGAGGCCGTAGGATGCTTTTAAGACGCCTTAGAACCTCTTCCGGCATAAGTTCCGCTAAAGTGGAGAACAGAGTGTCTCAATGCTAGGTTCTCCCTGGCTGCATGCGGTAAAAAGCATGTTTTTTTTAATAAGCTATATCATTGCAAACAAAAAATTGCAAAAGAAAAAAGCATTCAATTTGTATTAACTAAAATCCGTTTTCAATTTTTTCAATTCATTAATCCAATAATTTATATCTAACAAAAATCGGCTTTTCTATTCATTGCAATGGATTTAAAAATATGTATTTCACCAAAAAAATTGTTTTACATTTATTTGTGAAATATTTCATTACTTTTTCTACAATTTAAACACTCGTTGTTTTCAAAATTGTAAGACGCAAAATTTTCAATTCCATAGTAAAGATAATCAAGAACAAAAAACAAACCTGAAAACTTTAGCGAGAGGAATTTAAGTTTGTAATAAGAATAATAATTTGTATATATTTTTACACAAATTTTAATTCTTGGTCACTGTTGCGCAACGATACGAATCAGAGAGGTACCAAATGTATTGTATAACAACTCACAAGAACACTATAAGTATAATATTATTATCACTATTATATTTATAATAAACATAAAAATTAATGTTTTAAATAAAATAACAATTACAATTTTAATTACAATAAAATGCAAAAGATTATTATAAACATTGAAGTTAACCAATGTATTTTTTTAAAATACTAAATACTAGTAAAAATAATTAGGTATTATGCCGATTGGAGATCAAACTCACAATCATCGCGATTAAAGTCAGACCCCGTTCCACAATACCATGATGGCATCATCTATACATAGAATAAATGAAAACGGATCACTGTCTGTATATAAGTCTGTAAAATGATAATGTTACTACAACATGAAAGTGATTCAGATTAGTAAATAAATATGTGTGTAGTTCAAGCGGGCGAAGTCGCGACCGGCCACCAGTAATTAATGAAACTATAATTATATCACTTAAAGTTGTTATGAATATGCGTGGTCTAGTTCGGTAAGATATAGCATCCTTTTACTATTTCGTTTTCCTCTATGAGCTCATTATGTCCGGTTACGAGAACCAGATGTATGGCATTTCCTCTGTTAATAAAATGAAAAGCATCTAAGATGAGACGATCTGGTAGCATCCTGTTAGTAATACATATACTATTTACTATATGTACATATAGTATATAAATTCCTTGATAAAGCTGAATGTTTTGAAGAATTATGGTGAATATTTTAAAGTTTCCAGAATTTGTCTATTTCTCATTTCTAAACCATTAATCACTTGTCTTATTTGACTTAGATGAAGAATAATGTAGTTAAAAAGTTTTTCCATATAAACAAAAAAAATAAATAACAAAGTTGACGAAAGCATAGATACAAGGCAAATTAAAGGAAACATTACTTGTTTAATACTATAGTTTAACTATTATTATAAAGCTGAGTTACGTTGAACACGCTAATCTCAAGAACTGCTGATTCTACATTATAAAATGTGGGAGAGCTTGACAGCTCCCGAGAGCGAGAACATGATTAATAATTCAGTCATTCATTTAGCCAAGCCAACGAAGTCGCAGGTAAAACTAGTTAAATATAAACAGTTACATTACAGACTAAAGTACACCTACATTTTAACAACGTTAACTATTAAGTCGCCCAAAAACTGGTTAGCTTAACCGGTTAAATAATACTCAACTTCAACAAATATTCAATTTTTTTCTACATTATTACGATATAAGTACATATAGAATAATTTTCGTTATTGGCGGAAAACTAGAAGGCTTGTTTATTTTCTTATAATTTTTTCACTTGAAAGTCTGGGCAATATTTTGAGTAACCAAAATATGACTTGATAGAATTGGCAGGACGTGAGTGAAACAGGAACTTATTAATAAAATTGCGGCACTCTTCCGTTTGACGAAGACCGCAGCGATGCAGGCATCCGGCCTCCTTTGATCGTGTGTTTATTATTAGTGTTGATGTTTCATTCACAGTTCCTTCACCAGAACTCATGATATTGGCAGACGTCACGCATAGCAGGCAGGCAGAGGGAACCAGTGGTAAAACACCACGTTACCGTACCGTGTGTTATGGCGGAACACACAGACGTCGCGATTTATTACAATATTTATTAAAAATTCTAACTAAGCATTCCTACGTAGTTATTTAAAAACTGCCTCAGATATACTTAAGTACATGCTCCTTCAACTAGTAGTACGTAACGATATCAACAAGAAAAGTGATTCATAACTATGTATTACGCAATTCATCGAGAATATACTCATGTTTACATAGCTTTTAATAGTTAATCATAGCTTTTAATATAATCTTTATTCACAAGTTAAGTTTCTAGAGCAAAAACTATTGCGGAAAAAAAAGGTTTTTAAAATGAATATTGGGAATATAATGCGAGTATTAAAAACTCTTGATAAAACTCTTCTGGTATTTTTGTGCTTTCTAGAATTACTAGGGAAAATACGAGAAAAGATACCGTGAACATATGCACATACATATTATGAATCGAAATCGCGACTGGAATGAAAATTATAACCACATCTATTTCCTTTGCATATGCCCATACTGAGTCATATGTTGGCACTACAACAAATATAATCTTAAAAAACAACAGATCGGTACGCTCTCACGATATTGTATTTTTAATAGCCCATAAAATATACCATAGGCGGAAACGCGAACGGGCGGGCCCGAGTTAGTTAGTACCTACGGCGATCGTAATCTATCGTCTCGCATTGAGGAGCACAATAAGTAGCAGACATCCTCTCTCACGTTTGGAAGAGCGGATGCCTCACTTTCGGCCTCCGTATTTACTTTTAAAGGAAATTCATTAGAAATGATAACTTGAATAGAATGTATATTTCATTGATTTTAATGTTAATGGATATGTTTCTAAATAACAATTTAAAGATGACCCTAACGACTACACGTACTATCCCAAGAACATATATTAACAACATAAAATAAAAAAAAACAACTTCACGCCGTATCCCGCACACAGCACGGTAGGCAGAGGGCACTTCGTGTTAAGACACTGTTCCCCACTTTCTGACGAATTCTGGAGGCATTGCGTGTTGAGTGGAGGAACTCAACGCCGTGCTTTACCTTAACAACATAACTGGAATAATTGCATTACCTACTTCGCTCTTTATAATTGCGGCATGTATGTACGCTTGTACGCACGATTATTCTCAGTTCGAATCCCACTCAAGGGATCAATGTAGATATTATAAATTAAAATATGAAGGCTAATCTATCTACGCGTCATGAAATGAACGAAAAGTAGATTACGTTTTGATGTTAATACACTCTTCCTGCTTACCTAAAAAGATATGAGCGATATGTTAAGATTAAAAAAACCAATTCTACATAATATTTTTTTAGATCTATAAATCAATTGATCAATATTGATTGATAATCAGTCAAAAATGTGCATTTTATTAGAAAAAAAAAATTAATTTTAATAATTCAGTGGACATTCCGATTAGCTGATTTAACGAATAATACTGTTGTATAAAGTTAATAATTATTTCAATTTATATTATAAATAAATCAGCTTTACACTGAATTTATTTATATTATACCTATTTACTGCAAAATATATTTTTTTATCTGGGGGAATCAAACCCATCACCTGTCACACTTACAGTCACACACTTGTGGCACTGTGCCATGACTGGCTTCACATTGACATTTTAGTTGTATAGAAATAATTTAGTTATATGTACTTAATATATTATGTTTATAGTAATATATATATACATACATATATAATACTTATAGTTTGTAATAACTAAAATATATTAGACATAAAATAAAAATATGTTAATAAAATTGTTTTTTTTTCGTCAGTCAGTTATTACTTTCTTTAACTCAATGGGTAATATATTTACTCATTTTGTAAACAGAGTGGTTGTGGGTTGGAACCACTTTTTATGAGCTGATGATGGAACTGGAGTTCCACTCAAGGAATTAGCTATTTTTCCTTGCTGTTTTAGCAAGAGAAACTTTCTTTACTAAACATACAATGATTTAAAAAATGGAAAGTGAACGCTGACTAAACACTAGATTCAATCTGCTAACTCTCCTACAAATTATACAAAAAGTAATAATATATATTATAGTATGACACTCCAATTTTCATATGAGAAAAGTCATAATATATAGAGTTTTATTGTGAACAATATTAAAATGAATATGTTGTAATATGTTGATAATTTAAAATTCAATATCATACCTATTTCTATTGTGGTATTTAATTTATCTAAAACTATGTACATTATATATGTAGTTTTCTTATTTTGGTGAATATAGTTGATTTTACTTAAACTAAATAGGGGTTTTATTTTTTTTATTTACAATAGGGCTTGAAACATAACATTAAAATTCTACATTCAGGAAGCTACACTATACATAAAAGAAGTAGAAAAATAGGATTATGATTAAAAGTTGAGTTTACCTTCAAGACAAACAACCTGCACGCCATCTTGCTTCAAACGCTTCAGCAGGATACCATGAACGGAGTCCGGATCCCTTGGGGCACCATCACTGTACAACACAAAAGTGCCTTGTGCACAACAATGAGTGATCCTGGCTTTAAGTTCTTTACACTGAACAGTTGACGCCAGTTCTATTTTCCCTGCAGCTAACCTCCTCAGCATAATACTTGGTATTGAGAAGTTTACTGCAGAACGTATGTGGGATACGGAATACTCATTCGATCCCCGACAATCTATAAGAATTGTGTCCCTTTCATCTGATCGTAGTTTGGCTAGAAGCCACTCTTTCGACATTACATCGCAGCCACTTTCTGAATCTGTAGGCATTTTGTATTCACAATGTACTTCTCTGTTTACACGGGCCCTTTAGAACGCCTGTTGCACTTCTTCACTTTTGCGTACAAATTACGCAAAAATGCAGTTTATAAACAAGAACATATTAAAAATCACAAATAAACAACAAAGCAATTATTGGAAGTGTTAATAATTAAATCCACCTATAAATAAACAATACGCGGATCTCACGTCCATAGCGTACGAGATACTAAACGAGACGACAAACGCTAAACGGCGCGAGGCGTAACGGCAACAACTATGTTGTCTTCCATTTCACCCAGTGTGGAATGGGGATACCATACACTTGACGCACCCAAGCCTAAGAAAATTACAAATATTTTATGAGCTGATGATTTAACTATTATTCAATATTGCTGATTTTAATAATATTAATCTGTAAACTATAATACCTTTTTCTATTTAATTAGTCTTTCTTTTTCACAAATATTTTAATTAGAAGAAATTAGCTACGAATTATTTGGTTTTACCTACGTACATTGATTTACTTGTAAACAAAGAAGATTGTAAAGAAATAGAACTATTTTTTATAACAAATTTGGAAATATATGATTTAGCTGACCATACCATTGTTAAATGCATAATAAGAAATTAATTTGACAATATAAATAACTACAGTTTAATCACTGTTCAAATATGACTTAATGTTTTCTAATTTCAAAATTTTTATTCAAAAATGATTTAATATGATTCAAAAAAATTTAAATGCGTTAAAAAATATTTATGATTTAAATTAAAAAAAAACATAATTTCGCAACGCACATAAAAATTAAAAGCTGCATGGCAACTTTTGTAAAATGTCAAAAAGTGTAACTCGTACTGGATCGTTTATCACTATTTTTAATTTAAGTGTTTTAACATTTTAATTTAATATCTATTTTGAGTTGCATGTTTGTGCATTTTGCTTACATTGTCACCTAAATAAATATATTGATTACAATGGATGATATATATGATAACTTGGACAATTATGAAGATGTAAATGACGTTACAGAGGTATCGCATTTTAGCGCCAATTGATATTTATGATTTATTTCGATAATTGGTTAATAATCAGGAGTCAAAACTCAGCAATTAAATATTTAATTTTTTTCTAGCTTAAGAATGAAAATAATGAACTTAAACAAAAACTAGAAGAAAATTCTATTGCTATGAATCAATTGCAAAAAGTAAGTATTTCAATAGTTACTTAAATTTCCTTAATATTAGCATTATTTCGAATAGATTAAGAAGTACCATTTCATTTTATAAATAATAATCCAGAAAAGTAAAATGTGTTTATAATGCTAATATGTTTCACTATCTTACATCGCCATTCATAAGAATGGATGTGCACTGATAATGTAGAATATTTTGCAGGATTTTGAAAAATTAAATTCAGAATATAAAAAGCTGGAACTGAACTATTCTTCCCTATTGAAAACAGCTCGAGCAGAAATTGAAAGAAAAGGTGAAATGATTAAGAACTTAAATACTGAGTAAGTATGATATAGTGTTATTTTTGTGAGAATGTATCTATAGCCCACATATAGCATAGAATAGAGTAGACAAAGAAAACCTAATGTCACTGTCAATACACCCGATTCTTCTTTTACTTTTCACCCAAATTTCAAATGCTATGTTTTAAGACATCTCTCTCATCTCATTTTATATGACAATGTTAGAGATCTTATAGATGTATAACATCTCTGAAGTACGGGACATCTAAAATCTAAAACCTATTTGTAACCTTATGGTTATCCAAATCTTATATAAAAGTTTAGGATAATTTTGAAAGTGAATGGAGTCTAAATTATTATTATGACAGGTTTTTGATTATGCCTGGCTGACACACTGGCATTAAGAAGAAAGTAGCAATAAGTTTGATAACTTTTGTTACTAGAAAAGAAAAACTATAATTATCATGAACAACAGCGAAAAAACTGTTTAAGTTTTAAAAAATATTTGTAAACAAAATGATCCAAAAGTTATTGATAAACTGAAACATTTTTTTATCCGTAACTGAAACTAATACAGTATTTTTCATGTATCTGTCATAATATTGTGTTAGATAATATTGATTTCTTTTAGAAAAGACAAGTTAATAATTAATGCATTGCAAACCAAAGGTAAATGCATATCAAGGAATAGTAATAACTTTAATGGAAATCAAAAAATTTCAAAAGATCAAAATAATTATGCTAACATAGATAAAGGCAAACAAAAACAGAATTGTGTTGATTCAAAAGATAAATCTTGTGGAAACAAAAATAATAGGTATGACATTATATTTTTTCTATTAATTAAGGTCTTTTTCTTTATTCAATTTTTTTAGCTTAAAGTTGTATCGTATCATATATAGCGGGGTAGGCAGAGGGTGTCTATTGTTCAGGCATACTGTTTCACACTTTTACCTATATCCAGAAGACAAAAAATTTTGTGTTAAGTATTGATTTCAATGCTGAGCTTTATCTTGTTACCAGAGTGGGGAAATGAAAATAACTCACTCCAAGTAAGTGTTGAACCCACAACAGTCGCATTAACTGTCAGACATTGTGCTGCTACGCCACAAGAAAGTCTTTTAAGATTAAAAATTGAAATTATTCCTAAAATTTTTAGACTACAAACCGGAGCACCTTCACCTCCTATAAGTTCAAATGCAAATGAAAATAAAACCACTACAAAGACTACAAATGTAGATAATAATAATTTTGGCAAAAAATCAGTAAGCAATACTGAAATGAAAGAGAATATATCTAAAAATGAAGTACATTCTAATAAAACTTCAAGCCAGAGAATTTCAAATAGAAGAAAATCAATGCCAGCAGCTAGGTAAAATTAAATTATATAAAAATCTATATAGAAATATATATATATAAAAAATATATATATATAGTGGGATTCATACCCATGCCCTTTGGAAACTGTCCACTACACTACTCTATGTAGATTTTTATCAAATTGTGTTGGAATTTTTATACACTTGTTACAACTTTTTTATGCAAGACCATGGGGGGCTTGATTCAATTGGAATTTCAATAGCGGGGTGAAAGTAAAAAAAAGATCTACATTGGAAAAGTGAGTGGTAAGAGGGGTAGGTGGAGACCTCAATTTACCTTGGAAAACAGTATCCAAGATACTGGAGGAAGGTCATGCATGAGGACATGTATCAAGTGTATCAAGAGGTTGATGACAGTGGACGAGGCGAAAGAGATATATAGAGACTGTAGTGCTTGGCGGTCAGTTCTCTCTTATTACTCCTCTAGGGATACAGTGTTAAGTTCATTTCTTCTTTCTGGGAACGAGGCAAAGCACGGCGATGATTTAGGATACTCTTTTCAGCACATGCAATGCATCCAGCATTGTGGAAATTGGTGAACGGAAGTGTCTTAATGGGGGAACAGAGTATCTAAACACTAAGTTCCCTAGTTCCCCCTGTATCCCGCATATAACAATAAACAAGCTTTTAGCTTAAATGTAATTCAAACAATTCTGATATATAGTTTTCAGGAAGAAAAATTTAGTACTGATGAAGAAGCAGATAAACCATATAGCAAAAAAAATAGAATAACGCCTCCTAATACTTCAAGGCATGATAATCGAGATTATAGGACAGACATACACAGTCACTGCTCAACTGACTCAAGTAGAAGTAGAAATAGCAATAACTTTGACCATAACACTCCAAGACACAATGACTACGATATGAAACGATATCACAGAAACTACAGTCCAGAAAGATATCAACATAAATATATTGATTATAATAGAGTAAGAGTAGTAAAAAGTCCACCTTCTGACAAATATAATCGTTCTAAAAGTAGAGATAGGAGGTACAATTACGAAAGAGATCATGACAGACATCGACATTACGAAACTTCTAGCCTAAAACATAAAATAAGGAATAGTTTTGATGAACCAAACAGTAAACGACAAAAAACCGAGTTATACAGCAAATGTCCTTCACAGGATAGTAATTATATTAGTGACAGGGAAAAGGAATTTTCCGATAGAAGGTATATAGTCGAGCCTGAATTTGAACAGATATCCTGCCAGTCACCTGATTATATACATAGTGACAGTCATTTCCCTCAACATTTAATAAAAGGTAAAAAATAAACATTTTTAAATGTACAAATGACACGAAATTAGCATAATTTTATAGATATTAAGACAAAAGTATTATCAATAAATTCCATATATGATCTGTTCTAGAAATTAGAAACATTGCTGCAACTTCACTTGAAGATCCAAGAATTTCGAGTAAAAAATATTTTTTACATTCTCACAATGGTCAAAAATTTTTATTCATACCTTCCGCTCGGGATATTGATATTCTATGCATAGATAAAATGTTATGGGGATTAGAGAATGTAAAACTTCCGGAACCTTTAAAAAGTTTTCCATGTTCTGTTACTGAAAGTGAAAACTATTTAAATCAAATTTACAACAATATGGATGAGATTGAATCAATTGAATCAGGAGAAATTCTAAGTTTAGAAGATGATGTTACCTTGTCAAAGGCTCCAGAAAATTATAAGGAGCCAAATCTTGATTTTAATAGAAAAAGTATAAGCTCTAACATTGCTGATACTGGGCAAAAAATAAATAAACTGGAAGTACGGCAAAGCTCATCAACCTGTGGATATAAAATGCCTGAAATTAAAAAAAATCAAGAATGCAGTAATAAACTGGAAAAAAGTACTAAAGTTAGTGATGATATAAATGTAAATATAAAGAAGAGTAAAGAAAGCAATTTAAAATTAAAGGAGTCTGATAAAAAATCAAAACCTAATGAAGAAAAACATAAAGAAGTTGCGGAAAATGTTCAAGTTAGTGCTAAGTTTAAAAAATCTAATAATAGTAAACAAAGTAATATAGATAAGACAATACAAGATAAAATAAGAACTGTTGAAGGTGATTTGGAATTGAGTGATGAAGAAAGTGACACAATGGAATTTCAGAAAGAAATTGAAGAGAAAATACCAAATAGTGAAAACAATCAAAAAACAAATGCAACTACAAAAATTGACAAACCTTACAAAAATTCTAGTTTTGTAGAGAAAAAAGAAACTGATGTTCATGAAAATCAAATGATAGACAAAAAAGAAACTGATGTTCATGAAAATCAAATGATAGGCAAAAAAGAAACTGATGTTCATGAAAATCAAATGATAGACAAAAAAAGAACTGATAATACTGTAACACAAGAAAGTATTAGTATCAGAAAGAGCTCATCTAAAGATTCAACTCGGGATAGTAAAAAACGTCGAAGTAAGAAGAAATCGGAATCCAAAGAAACTACATCTAAGGATCAAAAAGATAAAAAGAAAAGTAATGAAAAAAATAATAAAAAGATTATTCCCGAGCAAACTGTAAATAAATTTAGTGATCTGTTCGGTGATACTAGTAGCCTAATAACACCAGATGATTTAGGTATACCAGTGAGTGATAATAAATTACAAGATGTTACATATGCATTAATGTTTGAAAACACGCAAAACGCCATGAATTTAAATGTTCAAGATGTCCTTAAAACGGAAATTGATCAATCAATTCACCAACTTCCTACAAATACTAACTATAACACTATAATTGAATCAGTACCAAATAAAGAAAAGAATAAAACAGATAATGAATTTTCTAATATCAATATATCAAATAGTAAATGTGAAATGTCATATAAAGCACAACAGTTAAATGACAATAGTGAAAATCCAAAAGGGGAAACCTCGATGGAGAAAAATGACGTAGTTAAGACAGTTATCATATCTACAGGGATTCAACCTCAGAGAGATAATAACCTTCCAGACCTTTCAGATCTTTCAGATTTAAATGTAAAAAACAGTAATGAAAAAGATATTATTAAAAAAGATGCGCTAAACGAAGTACATGTTTTGGCTACTTCAACTCCATACAAACCCATTGTTAGTGATGATAAAATGATTACTTCACAAAATTCCGATACTATAAATACAAATGATGTTAGTATAGGATTAAGTTCTTCAAATTCTAATACAAATCAAACAGAAGATGTACCAGAATTTAAAATAATTTTAAGAAGAAAAAGAAAAGTTATCAGGAAGCCTACTTAGTTTTTACTAATCATGAAGTTGTTTTATAAAGCTAAGTTTTATAGAATTACTTTATAAAAGTATTCTAATTTTGAATATGTTACTGTATAAAGTTAGCTCTTTAAACAGACTGAGATTTAGATTTGTATTACTAAATAAAATAAAAGGAGGTATTATTCCCATAGCAGTCTTTATTTTCCTTACAATAGCCTGTACTCTTACCGCAGGTATTATATTTACATACATATTTTAAACACATTATACACTTGCTATCATTTAAGTAATAAATACATGATGTTTTATTTACATTGAATTGAATTGAAAGGTTGATAGAGAAAATGTGAGTTATAGAATAATTACAGTTAAACTCTCAACCATGTTTACAAAATTGTTTAAAATGTTACACCTTTAATACTCAGCCGCCTGCGGTCAAATTTATGTGTTTGGAAGACAATACACAACATTCTCATAACATTCAATCATTTACAGTTTAATTTAATTGTTCATTATTATTTACAAAACTAAAATAATTATAATTAGGGACATAATAAAAGTTATCGCTTATTATTATAATATAATTGTTTGACTTAATTTAAATAGATGTAGGGTAGGCAACCCTATAGGTGATTTGTGTATTAAAAAAATAATTAAGACAAACTATCTCATTGTACTATGAAATATAAAGGAAGAGTATAATGTCAACATTTTTAAAGTCAATTCATGCCTCCATACTCACATCCTTACAATCTTGTCAAGAAATCACAAACTTAAATTTACATACAAATAGTTAATTACACCAAGACATGTTATTTTAGATTACTTTAGACATGAATAATATTAAATAAACTTGTTTGTAGTACTAAAAAAATTATATTGTTGTGGTATTATGTAAATACAATTAACCATACTTAAATTCTATAAATAAGGTAGTTGGTCACACACACTTTCAATAATTTAACTCAAATATTATAGGAATGAAAATTGAAATTATTTATCTTTAACACCATTTATATTGCTAAACAAATGTTTTTCATAGAACAAAGATGCTAAAAACTTTTTGTATATATTATATGACGAAATTAAAGTAAGTAAAATAACATTCACATATTTTATGAATTAAAAAATGCAAATTTAATGTACATACTTTCCACACATATTACAAGAAATGCTGGGATGTCTTATTTTTATATTTAAATATGGCAGTCATATTATATATCTAAAGAACTCCATAACAAAATACGTACAAGAATAATGGCCTTATTAAATGTATGTATGTGTATTGTGCGACACTGAATTTGTTAAGAAATTAATAAATTTTGACAAATAACGTAACTTTAAATTTGAATAATTTTTTTTGAAAAAGACCTATTATTATTATTATTATTTATATAAATATTGATAACAGATATAAGCTAGATGTGGTAAATGTAAGCCTTGTCCAAAACAGCGCGGAAATATCAAAATCCATTTTAATTTCTAAAGGATATATAAAAAGACTGGCTTCTAATTATTTGTTTTTATCATGTTTGAACTCTTAATTTTTTGTCCCCGTCCCGCGCAGTAAGGGATGTAGGTGGTGTGGTGGTGGATCACAATCATTAACTTATTTTTTTTATAAAACTTAAACTGAACCAGACTATTGATGAGCTTAATATAATTTTGCTCTCCCTATTTTTATTGAAAAGCAATCCAATCGTGACAGAAACTATTTATTAGAAGCCAGTGCAGTTTCTATATGTTTAAATTACATAAAATTGTACTAAAACCACTAATAATGAGATTTCAATAATTGAAAGAGAAATTAATGGAGTTGATTTAACTTAGTGCCATTTACTTGAATTTTAAATGTTAATATCAGATATTTAATGAATTTTCATATATAGATTCATTGGCACATGTTTCACGAAACATAAATTCGAATCTCGATCGGAGAAAACAATTTTAATATAAGTGGTGTGTTTGTCACCCAGCATGCAGAAAGTAGGATATAATTAATAGAATTATTTATTTCATTCATAAAAAAACATTATGCATGCTGTAATATGAATGATTGACATAGATATCCATAAATGGCATTACACGTAAATAAAGATGTGTGTAAATTTCATGACATCACATTTCAAATGCATACATAATTTTAAATTGAAACAGCAGTTACGGCTGTTTTAATAATTTGTACATTTAGAATAAAATAAAAAAATCATGAAATTCGTGAATTTATAGATTGTCCATTTAAGACGAGACCAAACAGACCTTAACAATCAACAAGGTTGCCACTACACTAATAAAAATAATTTATCACAGCGTATTCACTCCGAATGCTATAACCTTCTTTGCGGGTTAATTGCGTTCATAATGTTGGCAGCCATGGGGACGTCGTCGGGGAGGGGCAGGGGGTTGGAAGTCGAGGGAAGGGGATGGGAGTCGCCTATTTCTGTGGACCTCGCTATATGTTGGTAGCACACGGCTGAAGCGTGTCCGGAGCGAACTGATGTTAGCGATGTGCCGTTTTTCCATGAGTTTGTTGCTGGATCGTATATTTCTACTATGTCAAGAAAGGACGCGCCGTCGTAGCCGCCTGGGGAAATAAACACAGTTAATAAAATGTATTAATTAAAACATCTTTTTTATTATTTAAAATTTTTAATTTACAAAATTATTTTGAATATTTAACGCAACACAATAGCTACAAACAAAAACAATCCTATTCATACATAAGAAAATTATTCTCTAGGACTAGACACTCCGTCTCCATGCTGTGGCTTAAGTCAATGTTCACAGAAAAACTGCCGTACTCACCCATAGCATAGAGCTTATTATCGAGTACGGCGAGCGAGAGCGCGGACCTCGCGGCGCGCATCGGCGCCACCTCCTCCCACGCGTTGCGCTCCGTGTCATAGCGCTCCACGGACGCGAGCTGCGACGCGCCGTCGTAGCCGCCTACTACATAGATGTATTGATTCCACGCCGCCACGCCTGCGAACAAATTATACAATAATATATTTTGCTTATTTTATTTCTGCAGCAGTTATTTTCGGGGCAGTAAAGCCGCACTTTATCTTATTACCAGAGGGAAAAAAAAATAAAATAATTTAAACCCCGTCGCATTTACAGTCAGATAGCATTATCCTAATAATAAAAAGAAACTAATGTTCTAAAATAACACTTTATTTAATAAACACAGTGACAGTATTCAAAAAGTAAACTTCAATAAATAAACAAACAGACACACAAACTAACAATAAAATTCCCTCACCAGCTCCACTCCTAGCGTAGTGCATGGTAGCAACTTCAGTCCAGCAGTTGTTCTCCGGGTGGTAGCACTCTACGGAGTTGGATCTCCTCGCGCCGTCGAAGCCGCCTACGGCGTACAGTAGGCGATTGACGACCGCCACGCCGACGCCGAGCCGCGCCCGCCCCATAGAGGCTACGTATGTCCACGCATCTTTTTCTGGGTCGTAACTAAGGAAATGAAGAAGACGTACAGACATACAGTAGAGCAACATAGCATCCAGCGTTTTGGTCATAATCACGTAAAATTTTAAAATCATACTTTTTATTGTGGTAGGTGGGTATTAGTACTTTTCAAAAATAAATATTATATTCAATTGTAAAATTGAAATTACATAGTAAAATTTAAATTAAATTAAGAGTGAATAGTAAACGAAAAGAAAAATAACTAAAGTTTTGTTATATTGTTACATATATTTGTAATCCATACTTATATTATAAATTCGAAAGTAACTCTGTCTGTCTGTCTTTTACGCAATTAGGGTCAAACCGCTAATTTAATTGTGATAAAATACACATATAGAGATACTTGAGGGTCTCGGGATGAACATAGGATACTTTTTTTTCTCATATTTGTAATATTTTCGATATATATCAATATATTAAAATACTTATTAATTTGACATGCAATTTATTCCGCCATGTTTATAACAACCGCCGTTGCTAAGCAACGATTTGCAAAGTTTGTGGTTTTAAGAAAACGTCACCCAAAATGAGTTTGCTTAATGCATACATGGCGTGCGCCGATATATGTAGATTTGTATACATTAACAAAAATTAGATGATTTCTATAATTTGATATTCATCCTTATGAAAATAAATATAAGAGTCACTTTTAGCATTTCATCTAGATGGAAATTATAGTTTACTGTGTAACATTCTAATAAATAATTAAGGAGATGTCACTGATTCCAAATGACCTAGCCTACGAGTGGTATAGTATGATCGACGCGAACGGGCAGATGTCTTTGATGGTTTTGTAAATTTTTATATATTTTCGAATTACTGTTAATTTTTATGTAATTATTTGCTGCTTATAATTAATTTATCTCAGTTCGGTTATCTGTACCGATGTTATACACTTAAAATATCGTAATTTTAATCATCTGGGATTTTATTTAATATTGTTCGCAAAAAATAATAATTATTTAATATAGAAAAATGTTTAGTACGCGCGCACGGCGAACTTTAGGTACTTTTTCTAATATTAAGAATTTCCTTTAGTTACTTTTACTTCTTTTGTTTGTTCATTTCGGTAACTCAGATATTTTTTCTAATAATAAATCTCCACTTATTATTATTTTTTAACTTATTTTAATTATTTATGCTTATATTTTCGCGGGCGTAACCGCGTCCGGGCCCACTAGTTGTAAATAATTAGAAAATACTAGTTTATGGAAGTAAATACTGCCACTAAACTCGGTGATCGTAGTGAAATACTAAATAAAGAAAGCGAAGAAAACTAAATAATTACCATTCAACAGTCTTGTGGTATTCAGAGCCGGCGGATCCGCCGACTGCGTATAATAAACCGTCCATTACCGCTACTCCTACCTATAAAGAGCAAAATGTTTGTCATGTCGTTTAATTAAATTAATATAAGTTTAAAGTACCATCGACTTATCGAGGGTAACTGAAAGTAGCTGGAATTTTGCACTTTCCATTTTAGGATTTTTCTTACTGTTGATTATTTTCTTCCTTCAAAGTGTACAAAACAAAAGTGGTAGTCTGTCGTACAATATTATTAAATGTAACATATTTTTATTAGGAAAATGATTATCTTATTTAGGAAAATGATTCAGTGCAAAAATCAAAGAATAAAAATGGCCACAACAAAATAAAGAAATAAAATATATACCCTATGTCGTGGCGTGGACATTGGACTGCAAGGACGCCAATGCTCAGCGGCGGGACTATACACATCTACCCAATCACTATCGTACGATGAGCCTGGCGATGTATTTCTACCACCCACTGCATAGAATAGACCCTGAAAATTATATTTATTTTAGTATTTGTTAACAGTATTCTCTCTTGCCAAATGATTTTTCCGAGTCTTTCTCTTTACGCCTTTTTGTAGCGGATATTTGTAAAAAAAATTTAAAAAATATAATAAAATCAAACGGAAAAGATAACGTTATGTAACCTTATAATAATCGCCTAAAACCTTCTTCGATAAAGGGACTACCCAATATTTTTTAAAATCGGAAAAGTATTTCCTGAGGTTACTGCGATCAATCAAACTAACTCTTCAGCTTCATAATATTAGAGTAGGAGTATAGATTCGAATTTTACCTTAAGAAAAGCTGCTCCTAATCCAGATCTCGGTACAGTAAGTCTAGGTAATGTTGTCCAACAGTTATCATCTATATTATAAGCTTCAAACGTATCTATAGAATGTCTGAAATATCCACCCGCCACGTAAATAATACGAGGCGTGTTGGGCCTCCGCTCTTTTACTATTGGTTTTTTATGTAATGTCAGATCCTGTAAATAAAAAAAACTTATATACTTATTTATATTTGTGTTTTTAGTACTTCACACGCTAAATTCAGAAATGTCTTAACCTATTTAAATACAGTTTCTACTATTGTATTTAAAAAAAGAAAAGTAATATAATATATTTTGCTCGACAAAATTGATAAAATAAATTGGCAGAAACATAAACAGTAAACAATATGTCTTTGAAATGATATCGTATTAGAACACGCGGGGGCCACGAGCGGGTCGCTAGCTTTATCAACATAAGTTGTAGAAAATGGCATACCTTAAATATTTTAGCTAAATACTCTCTACACGCTGGAACCTTCTTCAATACAGAACACGTGCTCATTTGTTCCTTTAAAAAGCTGGGCGTCAGATATTGGCATCGAACAGCTTGTAATATGTGTTCCATAAGAGGATACCTTCTATCTTCGTCGAATTTTACCTTTAAAAAAATATTAAATTTATGTTATATCTAATTTATTTGAAGTCAGCTTTTTTTTACACTGGCATGGAATCCCACAGTTCATTCATAAACTGTGTCGTGGTGCTAGTCATCTATGCCATATCTCTAAAATTAAACTTTTCCCGCTGAGTTTCTTGCGCCGGTTCTTCTCAGGCCTGAGGCTTTGAGGCATTAACTTTAGTGAACTGGGTATATTTTGTTTCATATTTCAAATAATGGAAAGGTATTCTTTTTATTTAGAACAAGTCGCAAACCCACAAAAAGTGAACGCTAGTTCAAGGAAATGACATTGGATTTTCTCATTTTCCTTAAGGGATAAGTAAAAATGAGAAACAAATATATTAAAAGTCACGGTTACTTACAACATTTTAGTAATAATTACAATTCCAATAAAACAATATAACGTATTGTTGGTACGCCGATTTGTATAAATATTGATAACGTATACAACATTAATACTACTTAGCTTATCATAGGACAATGGCCTATAAAAATATTTTACGGCTATATAGTAGACCTAGCAAAGACCAATCCGTTTCCGCTTGTACAGAGACACGCTAATATTTTCAAATAAAAATATTTTTGTTTTGGATTTGAAGCTCCAATCTTCCTATAAAAAAATCTTAATAGACAACACGAAACTACTATGTATATTATTTTTCCAGAAAGGATTATAATTTATTGCACACTAACGATTACAAAACATTTTTTCATCCCGGGGTTTACCTACTATTGATAAAGAGGTACAACAATGATATCATTTTAAATTTATTTGAATTTTCCAATCAATCTGATAAAACAACTTTGTCAAAACATTATGAAAAGAAAACAAAAACGAGTAAAAGTTTTACAGTAGGTATAGTGTAGTAATAACTCAATAGTGCCGACTCACTCCTATCAAGGATAATCTTTTTTAACGCTATACAAATGCAAATTTAAAATAAAATTATTTATGTTCATATATTTCATACTAAATTTATGATGGTCTTCTTACACTTTTTGTAAAAAACAATCCTTTTTATGTAATGTAACGTAAATTATAATCACGAATATTTTGGTATCGTTTTAAATAAGTTTTAATCATTAATTATTAATAAATACTAGTGTTTCTTCAACTACACTTACCCAACTTAAAACTGCATTATAAACTTCTCTCTCTTCCCGGACGTTAAGTTCATCTTTTCGTATTAAACAAATAAGTTCTTGAGCCGTTAACTGTAAAAATTCTTCTTCCTGGCACACCTACAAAAAAAATAAAATATATACTTAATTGAGATAATTTTTAAGATGCCGTCGTGAAATAAGGGCACGAGCGTGGGATTATAACGCAGCGGTAGTAAGTTCGATTCCCACTCGTGGGAATAAATTACAATTTATTAATATTTTCATTTTTTAACATGCAATACTTAAAAATAGGTCCGGCGGGAAGTGGGGAACGGAATGTCTTAAACCAGGGTCCCTCTGCCTATCCTGCTATATGCAGGATAAAGCGTGAAAAACATATTATAGCTCATCATTAAAAAAAAGAAACAAATACAAATAGCAAAAAACTTAATACTTAAATATAATATAATAAAGCTAAGTAAACTAATACCTATATGTTGTTGGTAAAGCATGATTTTATAATTTAAATCTCATCGTTGTACGTCACGTACACCATTTGTCATAAAGATAGCTGTCGTGCTGCAAAGCAGTCTACAATAACAATCCCAAATTCAAGTTCCTTTTAAAAAGTAATATTATCTAAGATATATTTTATATTTTTTGCGTTGTTGTTGATAAATAAAAAGAAATTATAAACAAACTACTACTCAAAATAGCGCATATCTCCAGTCATTAATGACGTAAATGTACCTACCTAATATTAAATTCAAAAACGTGGTTACCGCCATTACATAACAAATAAATACAAATGACGAGTAAAATGACATGGCATTTTTAACATCAGTCGATAGTGTTTGTGGAATAGATAAAATACCGCTAGCAACACCGTTTACACTAATCAATCTAAGTAAATGTTACAAATATAAAAATTAACATTTTGTCCCGTTTGTGACTTATTTTTCCTTATTTTATAATTTAAAATTGACATTTTTTGCTAAAATTTTAATAATAAATGTTATCTTCATATTTCATTACGAATCAGCTTGTTACATTTACAAATTTACAAAAGAAATATGCTGTATGAAAATAATTTCAAAACATAGTGATTTTGTTTACACTTTTACAATTACGTGGCAATAAAGAAAATGTTGAACTAAAACATGTTGAAAACAAAGTTCTTGGGTATAATACAAAAATATAATACTTAAAAACCTAATGTTAAATATCAAAACATTTGCCTGATATCCGGCAATGTATCTCTACGTAATGAAAATCAGTTCGAAATAACACATTATCTTTTTGATAAATACATATTTGCTACAGTAGTCTTAAATGTCTGTATTTTAAAGTTTGTTTTCTTCAATTAACACATGTTTGTGAAAAATATCTGATGTCTATAATAGTCAACAATTCGGTGGAATTATGTTATACTAGAGGCCCGCCCGCGACTTCGCCCGCGTAAACTATGTTATTATTAATTTCTGTCTCCATGAGTACCTACGTGTTATAAGTGACGTCCATGCAAAATTAAAGTTTCATACAAACTTTCAAACCCATAAACATCCCCTTAGAAGTCGAATATTACAAATTCCCATCTTAGCGAGCACCTACGTACTATAAGTAACTCCTATGCAAAATTTGAGATTCCTAGCACATGTAGTTTCTGAGATTTCGTGATGAGTGAGTGACCTTTCGATTTTATATATATAGATAAAGGAATGTAGTGAGCTAAGATTTAGGCAAATTAAATATAATATGACAAACTGACAATACTTATAAAATATAATTTACAAAAATGCAAAAAAAAGGGTGAATATAATATTATACCAGGATTTATATAAAAAGTAAATACTCACTTGTGTAAAATGTCTTTCGATGAATTGGTTTGCTTTCTGTTTGAGTTCAACGCAGCCATGTTGCTCCGCAAAGTTAGCTATTCCGATGGCGTTCGACGGGTCCAGCTGCCGCTCGAGGAACGCACAGCACGCGTCTATGACGTTGGTTATCTGGAGCACACAACTACAATATATGTCATTTCACATTCTAGCACACCTTACTATTGGTGTTGATATTATGAAAATAAATTTGAGGACAGCTATAACGTAGGGGAACACTGAGTTCGATTCCCATTCGAGGGAATGAAATATTTGGGCGTCATACAGACACGCAATGCCTCGAGAATTCGACGGAAAGTGGGGAACGGAGTGTCTTAACACTAGATTTCCTGGTTCCCGTACAAAGCACCCTCTGTTATGTGCAGGATACAGCGTAAACCTAATATAAAAAAAGACAAGCAACTCTAATTCGACCAAGGATGCAACAATTAAACGTTTATATAATAACACAGTAATAAATTAACATAATTATGATTATTAATCATATATGATTATGATTATAAATAACAAATTGAATAAAGACTTATACAGCAATGTTATTCTCAAAACACCCATTACGTTCCACTGTGCCTCTCGCAACTTCGTGATTATTCGTAGAATCGTGCAATGTCATGGCAACGCATATAATAATATGTAGCTTTATCACAATTTTTAACTATGCTCCCGTTTTTTTTTGTTTGCATACAATAAGGTCAGGCAGAGTGAGATTCCGTTTTCATTCAAAGATTATAATTTATGAATGAAAATATCATCTCTATATTGCTCTCAAGATCTATGTTATATACTTTTAGTATCGTTGTAATATAGTATATATTATAAGGTTTGGTTAGAGTAGTGGTAGAGTTGTGTCACTTCGTTTAGACATAAGCGTAAATAAAATTAAAACTATCGCTCACTTATTTAAACTTTAAAACAAGCACAACCGTGTGACTGGTAAACTCGACTGTTATGGGTTCAATTCCTCCTATTGGAAATGAATAACGGCGGGGTACGGCGTACGGTGTTGAGTACTGCCACTCAACAAGCAATACCTCGAGATTCTTTATTCTTGCGGGGTAGACTAAGACAATCAAATGTTAAAACATCCGTTTCCATTTTCTGGTCGACTTTGAAGTGATAAAGAGCTAAATTATTACCCTTGAATCCCCACGTAAAAGGATACGTACTTATGTGAATATAAGTAAGACAGTTATTTATATTATACGATAACGTTGTTACGTCGTGTTTGAAGATAGCAAAATCAAAAAATATTATCATGGTAATATCAATTTTCGTCAAGTAACGGTCTCAAATAAGAGATTAAGCATTTTCAAGCCGGATACTAGATAAGTAGATACATTTAAATATTACTAATATAATATTATAATTCTACTGATCCTACAAACATTCTAAATGTGTAAGTTTGTGAGGATGTTCCACATTCGCGCAAAATATACTGAACGGATTTAGGTGAAACTACAGTTATATATCTTATATATCAGCAACACAATTTATGTATAATTTCATATATTTGACTATAATATAACAATAAGTTTAAGTGTTCTAAGCCATGTTAGAGTCGCTAGTTCAATATAAAATTAATTATATGTAAAAAAATATATTAAAAACATACATTTGCAAGTAGAGATAGGTCTTTTTCTTTATTTTCGTTTTGATTATGTCAATATGAAACGATCATGTTCTATATTGAAAGCTGAGTAAATAGAAAGAAAAAAGTTTTTATATATTTTTTTTGATTTTTCAAAATAAATTATAAACAACCTAATATTGCATAGAGTTATACTAAGTGCAGCTGAATATATTTTAAATGTTAGCAGTATTGTTAACTGTATTTTTTCCGAAACTCAGAAAAGTCTACAAAACATTATTTAAGAGCAATATTACATAATCATTTAATAAGAATTCAAGAAAAACTTAAACAAAGACGTTTTTAGTTTCATGACGCACTTATTTTTATAATTTCTAAAGTTTTATGTATATAACTATACATATATTTATACATATGATGAAGAGAAAAATCACCAAAACACTTGTTTTATTCAGCGCTATAAAAATTAAATAACATTGAAAATATTGCTAAAAATACATGTATAAGAAAAGAAAAGTAACCGTTTAAAATGTATTTACATTGGTACAGTAATGTCGACGAGTCATGGCCTACCTGCAGTTGGGTTTTCTGATCTTTTGCGCATTGTTCCATCAGTAGGAAAATAATAAATAATGAAAAGTCGGATCTAATCAGCAACGTCCACGACTCGTCCACCGTATTATATAATTATATTTGTTAATTACCTCTTAAGATATAAATATAATACCTGGAACATAGTAGCAGCCGGTAGGAGCTGGCACACAGTGACCTCGGTTATCCGAACTTTGCCCGTGTACATGAAGTATACCAGCCAGGCCATAGCGGACGGACAGACACCTTGTAGACGAACTCGAGACATTTCACTCTCTTTGAGCCCGCTCGTAAACATTGCCTGGTAACATCGTAAAAACAATAAAGTTGACGATTTTGTTTGTTTCATTGTATTAATTTCTAGAACAGCTGATCAAACGTGGAAAATTATTTTGTATATGGAAAGGCATAAAAATGTTTATGCTAAGTTTATTGTGCATTATTGAAAAAAAAATGATTAGAAAGCTTAAAAGTTCGGCTTCATAATATATTTATTAGGTTACTTATATATAGGATACAACTACTTTACTTTTCATTTAATTTACTATACAATATGATTTTTGATAGATATGACAAGTAGTTGGTTCAATTTACAATATGATTTTCACGATGACGCACCAAAACTAAAACATTTGTGCGTGGCAACTGAAAATTAATATTTACATAGCTTTTGTTTAATTAACTGTGGTGTTATAATAACATCTGGATCATAATGGAAAATTAGTAAGAATTTACCTTAAAATAAGGACTTCCCGCGGCTAAAACCACTTTGTGAACGTGAAATAATTCCTTTCCGACTTCTAGAACTACATCAGTAAGCATGTGATGTGATCGCATTGTAAATAACATCTGAAAAAAAAGGAAAATAAAATATCCATAATAGTAAAAAACGTCATAAATAGTAGATTTAACATTAGCTTTTCACTTCAAATGAAATTATATTTTTTTCCACCTCCATCTTCATCAATCTTTCCCATTGTAACGTAGTCAAAGAGAACCTAGTGAAAAGACAACTTGTTTTCTATTTCCCGAGTGTTATCTTAGTTCAGTTGAAAAAAATCTGTTCCACGATAATGGATCTATAAACTCCCCTCCCCCCGTTCATATTCAAATATTTTTCCACTGCGCCACGATACTAATTTATATGATAATCCAATGCTTCCAATTGGTATTAAGTTGTTAAGCATTTTTTTTATGGGAAAAGGCTTTTAATATTTTTTAAAAATATATGTGACAGTGGACTTTGATCGGAATTTTATCATTAAATACATAAGATTTTTGCTTCCTGCTTATCAACGGTTAGCAAATAAGTTATAGATTAGTGTAATGTATCCCTTAAATAAATGTTTTTAGAGTTTTAGTGTAACATTTTAATATATAGGTACATATGTATTATTTAGTGATAAGTTGTTACAGTAAATGTCAAAAGGAAAATATATGAAGATGATTCCAAACAGTTGATTTCTTTGTCTTCTACTCTACCAACACAGCCAACACTTGAAAAACGATTAATGAAAGTACACATAAATACAGTTACCAAAAAATTAAACAACCTGAACCACATAGTAATAATCAAAAGCAAAAAAAACTTGAATATGTAGATACTAGAAAAGAAACTTGTTTTTATTTTTTTATAACACCGTTGAAAAAATACAATAATTAGAAAAATCATTAAATAATGTTCAGTAACATTAGCTTAACAACTATTTAAAAGGATATAGTATTATTAATATTAGTTTCTTAGAAAACAAAAGCAAACCTTGATTTATAATATACTACGATGTTTATTAACATTTTTGGGGAATCGTCAAGAATGATATATGAAGCAAGGCATCGGTTGACCTTCGAGAACACGAGAGATGGATCCATCTAGATCCAACAAGAGTATCGATGATATTAGGTAAGGTCACATAAAAAGCAGGACTGGTGGAGGGCATGTACATTGTATGGGTTGATGACTGATGATATTACATTATAACATTATGAGGATATTATTATATTTATTAACATTCTAATAGTATATTACTAGTGGAAGGTTTAAATTGATATATAAAAAGATTATTAGTTAAAATTATTACATATAATTAAATTTCTACAATAATATTATACTCGTATACAGCGTTGTAAAGTAATATTTTGCAGAGTCATGGCGGCTTGCGTTATTTCAACATTGAGCGATAAGAAGATATCTTTAGAAACGAAGGTATAACATTTTAATATTTTCAATGACAAAAAGTATTTTTTCGAATAAAAATATATGTTTTCCTTTAAATAATAAATACTTAAAAATGTAAGTTGGGAGTTCAAAATAATTGTTTTTCTTAAAAATGAATTATAAACTTTTTGCGACTCGTATGTATAATATAATAGTATTTATTTTAGTAGGCCTTTATCCTAAAATAAATATTTTATGACTATTTAGTTTAGTAAATATCATTGTCATTTAGTGTTAAAAAATTGCGAAATGAAACAAAATAACATAACCCGGGGACAACACTTTTTTCTAGCTTCACACTGTATCTCAAGAACCTGGAAACAGTCCGTTCCCGGGAAGACGTAAGATGTGGAACGGGATTGCCTTAATCAACACTTGCGTTTTCCGAATTCAGGAGGCATGTCGTGTTGAGCGACGGAACTAAACGTCAATTCTTGTTTATTTTTCACGCTATCATGCATAATGGGGAATAGTAACTGGAATTATTATTGTTAATTTATACTAAGATTTATTAGCCATAATTATTAGGATTATAAGACGAAAAATTTCTCAATCTTATTATTTCTTTGAGGGTCTTAATATCGTAAGGATTCGAAACCGCTTTCACAGTCCACAAAACTTCATTAGGATTATCAGTCGGTATCAATAATTATAGAATAAAATTATAAAAAAATGATAGCCAGATAGATAGTCGCATTCAGACTCATTGGCGCTTATCAACACATCAAACCCACTGTGGCGCAGTTGCACAACTTCTGAATACAAGCTGTTGTGGGTTCAATCCCCATTCGGAGAAATGCAATATGTACCTATTTTCATTTCCCAGTTCTGATAGACGAAATGCGGGGTTAAGCACTGCTACTAAACAAGTGGTGTCTCGAATCATGACTTTATTATGTTGTACAAAACAAGAAACAAAAACATAATAGTCTTATTCATTATCTGGAAAGTTTTTAAAGCTATGTCACCATTTTGCTACGATTACATTAAGATAAAAATGTAGCATGTTCATCATCTCTAACAAAAGAATAAATACTTAACACAAATTATTATTATACTACATCCCAAAATAAACAGCAATAATTAATTTGTAATTTAAAAGAACTACAAGAAAATTGTAGAACTTAATTGCCATTACAATTAAAAAAAGATTTTTGCACTTTGTTTTGATACCTACTTATTTTAAATTAAATTACAACAACTATTAATACATTTGAAAAAAAGATAACTTATTTATGCAAATGTTATTTTAGTTTAAATTGGACATTTAGGTCACTAACAATAACAATACGAACAAGGCGATGGTTTGACGCGAGACGCTGTGCCCATATTGTACGTTATAAGATAAGGCTTCGTGAAAATTAAATAAGCGGTCTCGGATTAACATGGTTCCTTCAATTGTTTGTTTTGTCTTTAAATTCATTTATTTTGATCAAAAATATAAAATAAAAAAATATATACGAGTATACCTGAAATACAGAGCCGTCACCTTGATTGTAATTAAGATATTATTGTTTTTCGATTATTATGTTTATTATGACGATTATACAAAAAAAAATTCTTATCTATCTATTATATTATAGTGTTTTGCTTTGCCGTTTAGGTTTCCGTATCTAAGGAGTAAAACGGCATCCTATTACTAGGACTCCGTCTGTCTGTTACTAGGCTATATCTCCTAAACCTTGATAGTTAGACAGTTAATAGAAAAAACAAAAGAAAATAAATATTTAGCAGACTCCCATAGAACAAACGTATTTTTTTTTGCTTAAAAAGAGGATTGAATCCACGTTCAATATATGAACAGTCGACATTGTGCCAGTGGCAACTTTTTGTTAAAATCAATGAAAAAATTGCTTGCAAAAATCTATTTGAATAAAGATTTTTTAAATTTGAATAACTATCACGCTACGATAGTATCTGCGTACTGTAACGCTGCATAAAATTTAACTTATTATTACTCTGTCCATACATTAATTGTATAGTTTTAATAATTAATTTTATTGTTATTTATTGAAGCAATATTCTCAATTCCATATATTTTATGCGTAATTATTTGACGCAAGCATTTAGTTTAAGTAAATATGTGCCTATTCATGACAAGTTTCTATTTTGTGTAGAAGATTCGTGTCATATAAAATAAAGTATTTCTGTTAACTCTTATTTATACATCCGTTATGATTCAGTAACGTATTTTCAATAAACATCATTTCTTCGCTCTGGCACCTGGGCAAAAGCCACTAAACACGATGAAAAATTCGGCGGAAAGTCTTAACACTAGGTTTCCTCTGCCTACCATGTTACATGTGAAATACAGCTTGGAGCTGATCCTGATTTAACGTGTTTCCCCTACATTAGCTAAAGCTAATTGGCGAAAGATAATAAATAGCACATAATGGTCAGCTGACAATCAACGAGCAATGACAACTGATAATATTTATGTTGAGCTAGAAAAAAACATAAAATTCCCATTACTTTTGCGACTATAAGTTTTATTAAATATTTTTGTAAGGTTTTTGATATTTGTCGTATTTTTTTCGGCAAATCGCTCTTGTTTATGGCGACTGTTTAGAATTTCTTTAATATCTAAATAGTCATAATGTCT
Source organism: Heliconius numata (assembly GCA_016802625.1). Classification (NCBI taxonomy): domain Eukaryota; kingdom Metazoa; phylum Arthropoda; class Insecta; order Lepidoptera; family Nymphalidae; genus Heliconius; species Heliconius numata. The sequence goes on from JAEBDU010013172.1 coordinate 528,807, forward strand.
TATTGTCGTATTATATATATTTTACCTATATAAAGTTTTGTATATTCATTACAAAACCATCAAAGCAGACATCAAAATCATTACCTATGTCGATTCATTCAACAGGAATCAAGGGCGATGCGTAAGGCAATTACACAATCTGTAGTAGATTAGTAGTACTTTAACTTATAATAATAATACTGAATAATAGTTTACTTTTATAACAATAATGCACGCGGTAAGTCCCTAATAAAAATGTTATATTATTAAGTTCCATCGCATCGACATCGCGATGATTTTGAATCACATTATTACGAAACAAATTTGAAATAATTTGGCAAGGATATAATGTAGAATAAAGTATTTTACGGAATTTTCCTGCATAAGCGAAAAACCATTTGATTATAATATGACTCATATATTATAATTATATAGATAAAGTATATTTAATTTAAACTTTTCTATAAAATTAAGAGGAAAAACCGTTTTATTTAAATTAGTCCTGGTATTTTAATAAATACCTGAGTTATATATTTTATTTGTATTAAGTTTTTCATAAGCGAAAATATTTGCGCGATAAATTAAGAAAACTGAGAAATCATTCTGGCTGATCCGTTTCCAGACGCTCTAAAATTAAGCTTTAGCATGACTCATTACAATATTTACAACTATGAGCTTTCCTATACTAGAGGTCCGGCATCTTTGCTGGTTAGTCACATACTGTAAAATTTACACATATATTTGTCTTCACACTTTAATATCTCATTCAGTTTGACGTTCAAGGTGAATTACCTTTATCACGGCAAAAAGAACGAGTTAGCTGTCCATGCGGTCACGGTTAAGGACAGATAATGTTAAAATTATTTGACTGATTACGTGAACCTTTTTTAATCAAATTAAAAAAAATGTTGAATAATATTAGTACATATATTTACTAAAAAAAAAACAATCAATTTCAAAGGATTATTGCTTACCTTCATAAAATCAGGGACGTAATTTCCAAGACAGAAGGTCATATCACCAATATCATTACTTCCCACGTAGGGTCCTTCAAAAAGATCGCAGTTAATCGGCGGCATATCGTCTAATAAATTACGACCAATGTCATCTTCTTTCTCCATTTTATCTGTGAACAATATATTACAAAATTTTACTAACCAGGGCAATAATTTTAGAAAGTCATTATGGCGTCTAATGGAAGAATTTCCTGTTAATTACATATAAATAAGTATCGACTAAAATATTTTTTCGGCTTATAAAACTTGAGCAAATTAAGGCTTCCAATCACGCAATCCGCATCATTTTCGGGTCCTGCATATTGCAGGATAAGGTGTGCGGGATTGGAGGGATAGAAAAGAATGATGTACATGGCCTATCCCGATCATAATCCCTCAGAAAATTGTATTCTTTATAATGATAAATGATAGTCTTGATTACTTCTTAATTTAGTTCAAAATATTTAGATTCAGTTAATTGATTTGTGTTTTTTCGCTATTTTCTTTGATTTTATTAAACGGTGTCATTGCGTTGTTGTCATGCCAATACTAAGTAATACTTAGATAGATGTAGAGTTATTGATTCATTGATTTAATTCCTTAATACTTCATTCAATATTTTCTATATGCTAATATATAGGATCCCGCAGGATGTCAAATTTTTAGCCCACAATTACCCACCCCACATTTGCCCACAATTATTTAGAGCTTCAAGTATCGCAGCCTGTATCCAACGTAATAATTATTACGTTGGATACAGGCTGCGATACTTGAAGCTCTAAAGCCGTTTTGTACAATCTGTTTTGTGAAAACAACAAATGCAAAAAAATCTCTACTATCTAATATGATAAAAAACATGTAACATGAATAATGAATGGTATACGTAGGATTTGTCTATATGTAAATATATGTAACTGGGGTCTAGGCACAGAAATTTCGACTTCGAAATATAAATTTCAAAGAAATATGAAGAATAGAGTAAATTTTATTTAGATTTGTCAGGTTTCTCTACCCCCAATAACGCATGAACAGAATATTTCGTATTAATAATCTATTCAGCTAAGCCTAATCATAAAAAAGTCATACAATAAATCAAAGTTATTCATAATTGATTCTGGGGATGGAATGTCTTAACACTAGGTTCCCTATGTCTACCCTGCTGTGTGCGGGATACAGCGTGAAGCTGATTTTAATAATTCATCTACAATTAAAAACTTTTCTAAACTCACCTAGACATGATTGCACTATTTATTTTCTATTGCACTTAAATCCAAAAATAAATGCACTTTATCACATAAACTATTTCGATTCCACAATAGGTAAATAACACGTTTATTATATTTATGATTATTATGCGATTGTTCACACACGATCGGTCTGACCGCTGCCACCTTAACGACTGCTCAAATGCATCACGAAAACGTAACGCTAACCTGACTCAGCAAAATATTTGTACGCGTTTATGTATTACGGGATTTATCGGAAAACAACAATAGTCACCGTTCGAATAAATTTCGTTGGTGAGTTTAATTTAAAATATTGGTATTAATCTATTTGTAATGTAAATAAGGAAAGTTGTTGCCTACTGCCACACTTAAACAGCAGTAGCATAGTGGGCTATGATGAAAATCACGGTTATTGTGAATCATAGTTTTTACTGGTTTTACCAGCTGGGCTTTTAATTTAAAACTCAAGAATAAGCCATGTCTGTTGATTAATTAATCATTAGTTTAATAGAAGAAGACAAATATGGATTATAGAAACGAAATGGTAAATGTTGGTAAAATTTAAATTTATAATAATCATAATCTAATCATATGCAACAGTGTATATGATACCTAAGTGTTAGGAACAAATAAAAAAGAAAGCTAATTTTATTATTTTTTTAAGTCAGCATAATTGCGGTTTGGTTAATGTGTGATACACGAAAAATACTGAAAATGTATTGACAAAATATGTATTATAACAACATTTTTGAAAATATGTGATTAAATATGAGAATGATTTAAATATGCAAACAAATATAATGTGGTCTCTACTGATGACAAATGTACATATTTTAAAAATTATCAGTAATCATTTTCTACATGTTTAGTTTCATGCAGTTGAATGAAACTAATATAATTATAGTATTTTATATGTCTTTTAGCTAGTTAGCTAGCACAGAGTAGGCAGAGGACCGGTTGGAAGTTGCTAGTGTTGAATTTTCCCTTTTTCATCCCCCAAGTAAAAATTAATCACAGAATATTGTAAAATTCAGACACTGCACCACTGCCCCCATATTGACCAACATAAACAGTGTTTATAATAACTTAGCTTGCTAAATCACTTTATTTATTTACTTTATTTGTCACAGTAGGTGATTCAATGCCAAGATCTTTTCAAGTGGGACGCTGAAAGCAAGATATTCAGTGTTGAATGGTGGTACTAAGCTTTGTATCGAGGTGGGGAAAAAAAAAAATATGGCAGTTAAAAATATGTTGTCTCACTGTGCCATGATGTACTAATTTAGTACTATATTAAATTTATTCACTGTCTGACTGAACCATGCAGCTGAACTATAACTGATAGTATATTTTAAGATATATGCCTTTCTTATGTCTTTATTTTTTAGTTAGTCTTTATTTATTTTTCAAAATAGGATAAGATATGAAATTAATTTTAATAATTAGGCACTATTAAAGATTTGCAGGTGTCAATTATGGCAACTTTAAAAAAAATATATAATGTTATATGTACTTTTGCTAATGATTGTCTATAACTGTAAACCTTAATTAAGATATGTTGTTGCACATACATTTGTATATTAGGAATAACATCAACATTAATAATATAACATTGAGTTTAAGAATTCTTTTGCCAGTGTGGGGAATGAGTTTTTCATTTCTTTACCACAGTAAACAAGACAGAGCAGCAGTAATTTCACCACTCAACACAAAATGTCTCAAAAGATTAGGTGGTGTGTGGGGGATCAGATATCTTAATACTAAGTTCTGTCTGTTTACCTTTTTGCAACTAGGATACACATGATCCTAATAAGAACAAAAATAAATGTCTTAAATTTTATGAAGCAATTCAATTGAAGTACAAGAGACAAATTAAAAAAAGGCAATAAGAAATAAGGTTAATGGTAGGTTTAAATTGTGTTATTTCATTTTAAATATATTACTTATATACTAATTGAATGAATAGCTTACAGACTAATATATAAGATCACATATTATTAGTGCTACTATTGTGCAGATGAGGCATTTGATCAGATTTTTTTATAAATAAACAAATATATATATTTCTCTTACTTTATATTCAAATACGACACTTAGTAGCGCTGGTATATATTAAATTTTATGTATATATAGCCATGTTGATATATATTTCATATTAAAACTGCTGACTTCTTTTATATTGAAAAAAAAGACAAAATCGTTTTTTAATATATACTTACATCTACTGTTTCTTTTTAATATTCAATATCACTTACCTTTTCCTTTTTAATATTTCGATATCACCACACTTTAACACTTTATTATTTTTAACTTCTCTTGTAGTAGAACTTTTTATTACCACTAGCTCAAATACTACACGAAAAACTTAATAATATAACTATCATTTACTTTTGCTTATTACAACTAATATGGAATGTTTGTTTAGAAGAGATAAATTTTGACCCACAGCACGGATATTTTCATTAAAATGCAATTTAACTCCTAAAATTACTATTTTCCATGACTATAAAATATGACTGATATCAACTGACAACTACTGACAATCATATTGTCATGGCTAATGACATTGCAATGTTAAAGTGACTTTGACATAAATGATAATATTATGTATTACTAGACGCACCCGCGGGCGGCTCCGCCCGCTGGTACTAAAAAATAAAAAAAAAATATGATATAGAAATTAAAATGTTAAGGGTGGACAACCCTTATTACTAAAGGGTATGAAAAACAGATGTTGGCCGTTCTTAGACCTACTCAATATGCTCACAAAATTTTATGACAATCGGTCAAACCGTTTCGGAGGAGTACGGGAACGAACATTGTGACATGAGAATTTTATATATAAGATTATTTATAAGTGTACCGTACCTAACACTTTTATTTAAATAAAAATTATATTAAAGAATAATTTTATAATATTATCCCTTTAAAATTTAAAAAATGTATATATTTTTATATGTATTTATACTACCTCTAAAAATATACAACAGAACAATATTATCATTTATGACGGGATACATTTAATTTTATAAAAAACCGGACAAATGTCTGTGGAATTCACACATCGAAGGTTCGGTACCAACCAATTCCACCACCACCAATTAATTGAATTCATTATTCGAATTAGTTCGCACGCAATGCCCCAAAAATTCAACGGACAGTGAGGAACGGAGTGTCTTAATATAGTACATGTATAACTAAAAGAGATTATAACAAATTAAAAGTTAGTTTTAACTAACGGTCTGACTTTGACAACAAATTGGATCATAGTCCACTCTTAGGAATATTTTCATGATTTTATTTATAGTTAAAACTACTATTAGGTTATTACGATCGCTGAAAAGCTTAAAGACAATGATTTGTACAATAATATTCATTTTTAAACTAAATATTGTCCATGTTATCATCTATACACATATTTTAACTACACATATTTTAACTTTTTGTATTATTAATTTCTGACAAAATACTTAAACTTAAAAAATCCTTGGTAATGTTAACAAATGTTTTTAATTCGTTACGTTCCATTGACTCAACCTTGGCATGCGTGTTTTGGCTTTTTATTCTATACCTTTTGCTTGTACACTCTTATATGCATTAGTCTGTGTCATAGAAGTAGCATTCTCAGTTCCACTCATATTTTTGTGTTAATCTGTGTCATCTTAAATCCATGAATATTCGACAATGGCAGATGCTAAGCAAGGTAAACTTATTTATTACATTTATATAGTTGTAAACTACTTTTATAACAAATGTTACCACTATTTTCATTATTTTTAACAAAATCAATATTTGAATTAGTATTAAAAGTTCAATACTATTCACATGAGTCGCCAATAACCATACCTTACTACATCAGCATTTTTTGCTTTAAATTTACTAAAACAGTAATTTGAAATGTTTACAGTCAGTAGTATACCATGAAAGCTTTTTAACATCTTAACTTATAAATTTCTTAAACAAGCACATCTTTTTTTTTGTTACTATAACGGAACAGAAATGTACATAGTAGTAGTTCATTTATGTTTGAACGTTTAATGAACAAATTGCTATGTTTGTTCTATTACTCAAGTCATTAAATAAATAATAACAAACGAAATCATATAACATTATTTAACTTATAACAATTACATATTGTGTTACTTTACTATTTTTAATTTTTAGGCAAAACACCAGAAGACTTTTATAATGGATCGTCACAATCTCGAGTGGTCCTTGCTAAACCCCGTCTTGGTGGCTTCGGATCAGCTAGTTTTGCATCAAGCTCAAGTAAAAATTGCAATCCATTTGGTAAATACTTTTTTAATTATATTTTTTTATCATATTTTATTAATTATATATTATTACTTTAATGGGATTTTAAAAATAACAGTTAAATAACAATTCTTACAACAGAAGTTCACGTAAATTAGTTTTTCTTCCCCCACATGCAGAATTAAATGTCAAGCTAAAACTATTTTCTCTTACTATTACAATTCTAACAGGGTCAGTCCTTCGTCCACCACAACTAAAACCAGGGAACAACCCGTTTCTTAAAGTATCTGAAGCAGAGGATGCTAAATTAGAAAAAGATAAAGATACAGAAGGTGTAGAGGACAGACTAACAAAATCTAAAGAGCAAGAAGCACCCAAGTTTGTACCCTTAGGTTCAGGTAGTGTCGCTCCCAGATCAAACACATCGGTACCTGCACCTGTACAACCAGCTACTAGTGCGTCTTCATCAGGATTTGTGTTCGGACAGAATTTAAGTGAGAGGGTTGTCATAAAGGAAAATGTTAACAATGGAGAAGCAACAGTAGACCACAGTTCATCGAATGGTGCTTCTGAATTACTGTTTACAAGTGCAGCGGCTTCTGTGATAGAGAATAATCAAGTAAGTGAAAAGTTAGCATACCTTTAAATTTTAATATGCTTGTACTGTTTACATAGGCTTTTTTAGATTAATGTCTTGAAAGGGAAAATTGTTTATTTATTATACATATTGTGGCATTAAAAACATTTTTTTTAACCATTCATATATATCATAAATTGTAACTTATAGGTGTCTATATCAATTTCTGTACAATGTGCAGTTCTGCATGAAAGATATATGATAAAGATTATAATTTCATTTATCAATGTAATAGATTTTCAATATCTTTGTCTATTTCTCTGTTTGTGAGCACTGACAGAAAAAAGTTATGCTTATAATATAATTATCTGAAAATGCAATGGTTTCAACTGTATTATGTATTATTATCATTATAGCACGTCAGAATATACTTTTATTAAATTAGTGAATCAATTTTACATTTTTAAATATAAATTATTATAAAAAAGATACATTTAAAAATATAAAAAAACCACTCTTTCGAGGGCGGGACAAGGGTCCAAGCCATCGGTGGCTAGGGCTCCAGAGAGAGGAACCGCCGCACAATACGTGCCGTCTCAAGTAATACTGCCGTCTGTATCCGGTTCTTGATCCAACAGCTATGCGATAGCCTTATAGTATTATTATCATTATACATAATAGAGTTTTAACTATTGTATTTTCGTAAACAGATTCAGATTAGTAAATAAATAATTGTGTACTTTAAGCGAGCTTGTCGCTTGTATAGTATAATTATTTTAATTATTATAGCCACAAGATGACACAAGTGAAAGTGGAGAAGGTCTAGCGGCAGCAGCGGCAGAGTATGAACGCTCCCATGCCAGACCTCCTCCGCCCGCTGCATATTGCACTATGACTGGAGAAGAAGACGAGATTAATATTTTACAGGTAATCAAAGTACAGATGGTTGTGGGTTCGATTTTCACATGGGGAATTGATTATATTTCAATTATTTTCCTTTTCTTGTTCTGGCAAGGTAAAATTGACTTGCAATGTAGTGCAACATGCAATGTGTCGAATTCAAATGTAACACAAATAAAATGATGCGGTGCTCGAGCGTAGTGGTACCTAAAGACTAGTAAACTATCATTAAACAACACTTAATTTATTTACACTTAAGCTCTCTATTAATAGTTCTGTCACCATCGTCGGTTGCATCATACTACTTCTACCACACTAGAGTAGGTCACTACAAATAGGTGTATATGTCACCGTAAGATTATGAACACCGTTAGTTTATAATCTTGCTCGTTAATTTATAAACTAACCTAAAATTGTGAACCGACACAAACCTAAGCAAACCTGCACTTAAATATCCGTATACCTGCGGAAGTGTTAGTACATAAATACCAAAGTCACACTATATAATCTTATTTGACACCTTTTTAGACCATTAAAAAAAAATGTTGAAAAAAGATGCTAAATTTTAATTTTACATTATCTCATATATCATATAACCTTCAAATGTACAATTTTATATATTTTCGTTACAATATTGTATTGTTATTAGTCAGCAATTATTGTGATTACTTTAAACCTAGAATACTAAACTAAATGAATTCCGTTTTTTAAAGGTTACAGAGATTGCTATTAGCGATAAACTTTGTAATATCTTTGTGTGCAAAAAATTTTTTATATGTCTATTTATACATTTAAATTTCCTAGATATCCTGTCGCCTTTTCGCATGGGAAAGCGGTAGCTGGCGTGAAAGGGGGCGTGGGGTACTTCGACTGAACGATGCAGGGGGGGCCATTGCGGGCGCTGGAGGGGGGCAAGGTGTAGGGGGGGGGGGGGGGGCGGGGGGGGCACGCCTTGTAGCACGGGTATCGGGATCACTACGCGTAGTGTTGAATACAAAGCTATGGCCAGAAATGGTGGTAGAGAGGGCAGGGAACAAGTCATTGAGGATAACAGCAGCTGATGCGCAACAGCAAGTTAAATTGTTTTTGATTATGGTGAGCTTTTTTTATTTGATAAACAGAATTTTATTTTCCTCACAGTTGTTTTTTATGTACATAATTGTTTCTTATAAATGATTATACATACTTAGTGATTAAAATTATAAAAATCTTGAAATGTTCTAATATTAGAGATCCTAATATCCTTAGCATTCTTAACTATAGTCTTCTGTTTCTCTTATTAATCTGTAATTTTATTTCTTAACAGTACTCTAAATAATATGTTTGTCTTACATCGTGAAAAGATTATTTCCGTACTAGTTTTAATACAGTGTTTTTTAAAGAAAACTTTGATTCAATTATGGATTTACTGTAATAATAAGTATAAAATTTCAGGGAGCTCCAGGAGATATTTCACAGTTACATCGAGCACTAATGGCACGTATTTCACTTAGTAAACGTAACTCACTAAGCGCTAAAGAAGACGAAAATTCCCAAAGGTCAGCCGAAAGACTGGAAGCCGCCACTGACGAAAATGACTATTTGGAAACGGAAAAATCAGTAGATGATTCCAACCTAGAAGATGATGACACACAGACTAGCGACGAAACTGCAAATAGACAAACTATTGAAGATAATAGACTAGAAAGTAACGAAGCGAAGACTGACGACGCAACAAGTATGGATGAACATGTAGAAAAAGAAACTAAGGCATTGAAACGAAAAGAGCCAGTACAGGATGAATCGTCACCCAAAAGACAGTGCCAAGAAGTCTAATTAAGTGGCAGAGTCTCAGTGTAAATGTGTTAACCTAAAATATGAACATTTTTAATCAATTCCTTGCTAAAAGCTATAAATATAATGAAACTGAGTAGGGATATTTATGATTAAATTAATATAAAATAACAATCAGTTCAGTTTGTAGTTAGATTTTATGGGGCAAGATTCTTTTCTAAAATTCCACTTCTCAAATTGTTTAGCTAAATATCGTCGACTAAAAGTGTTAACATGCAAAGAGCCTATTAAGCAAATAGCCTATTAAGCAAATTTCTCATGAGAGAAAAATAAATAGAAATTATAGTACTATTAAATGGTGATTACAATTTCAAAAATTGATTTGTGTTCTCGTTTTGTACATTTTCGAATGATACAAAAATGTAGGAGTACATAACGAAAAAAAAACTGATTTTGTAGGTATACACTAAGTCGACGATATCATGAAAATATTAACTTTGGCGATTGTTACACATTCCAATAATAAAAGTGAACGAAATAAATATTAGCATTCGGCCGAAGCTGAAAACCAAATACATAATATACATGTGATTTATTTTCTGAAATATGATAAAAATAAAGAGTTCTACTTTTATGTTCTTTTATCTTACCTCCTTTTTGATGTTCTTATTAATGTTTTCAAGAGTCAATAAAGTTAGTATTTTCTATACTTACTTATTCTCTAATAGTAATCTTTAGATTTCACTTTTAAATTTGGTAATAATCCAAAAAAAAAATTATCCCTCGCCCAGTAGGGTAGGTAGAGTTAAGTTACTCCATTACCATTAAGACATTTCCGTACCATATTTTCCATCGAAATCTCGAAGCATTGCGTGGTGAGTGGTGGAATTCAATGCCGCGCTTTGTTTCTACCAATTACCAAATCGAGGACATGAAGATATTCAGAAGTTTTCCCGAGTGAGAGTCGAAGCTCTTGCGCCACGACGGCCTTTTCAAAAAATTTTTTTAATAATAAAGACTAACTAGATACATAACATGGTCCCTTGAAGCGCAAAAAAATGTTTCATCAAAATTTTTACAGTACCTTTTGTGTGTAGGAAAAAATAAAAAAAACTTATTTTTGCCTACCTACTTATAAAAATTAGTAATTTAGAGTACCTATTCTTTTTTTATAGGAAGATTATAATCAGACTCTCCTATACCCTATAGCTAGATTTTTATAAAGCACAATAACCATAGGAAAAAAGGCTATAAATAAAACTAATATATATAGATGTATAGATGTAGATAGATTTTGTTTGGAATAAAAAACTTTCATTTCTGGGATTTTTTTTTATTGTATTACTAGGCTTTTATAGAGTAGTAAAACTGTGGTTTCATTTAAAGTGGTGCTGACAAAAACACTGTATACTGCGCAAAAGTTTAGAAAGCCTAACTTAAAGGCGGCCACAACACATCGGCCCTACTGTAGGTTGAATTGAATACCATACCTACTTAAAACATCAATTAGGTTTAGAACGAACTTCGTTCCCTCAATAATTATAAACATAAATTAACAAGCAACACTAATATATCATGACATGTAGAGTGCTTATTATGTTAACGACATACTTAGCGTTAAATGAACGCTTTCTGACGATAATTACTTGCTTCTCCAAATAAACACCTTGGCCTACACACTATTATACAGGGGATGATGTTAACAGACTTTTTTAATACAATATGTACACATAACTAGGGGCGCGAAGCAAAATCTCGGTAGTGTTCACATGTTGAGCGTTCACATGTTTTTTTTCGCCTAAAACCATCTACGTGGTCATATCTATATGTTTGCAAATTTTCATCTCAATCGGTCAAACCGTTTGGGAGCCTATTGCAGGGCCGGTTTTAGCACTATCGGCGCCCTGGGCGAAATTTTTTCGGCGCCCCCTAACTACATTTCAATAATATACAAAACAGGGAATGAGTACAACGAAATAACCATGTATTTAAAAAAAAAATGACAAAAACTAATAAAATTTCACTTCTTCTAGCCTTTCTAACTGCGAACTCTTTTATTAGGCATTCAAAGTCTATGTTTTCTGCAATTTTATTTTCAAAGTTGATAAATATTTCAATGACAATGATTTTTTTAGATATCACAGACGACGATGACTTCGTTTTTTTTTTAAGACATCTTTGCGCAAAGCGCCCTAAACGGGCGTCTACGGCGCCCTTTTTATCCGGCGCCCCTGGGCGGTCGCCCAGGCTCGCCCTACCCTAACGCCGCTAGTGCCTATTGGTGACAAAGAGTGTAAAAAGTCTCCAGTAGAGCGCTCCGCTCGCTTCGCTCAAATAATTTCTATTTTCGACTCTTTCAAATGAATTAATTACCTTGTAGGTTTTTTGTAGAGAAATATTTAAAATTGTAAATATATTGAATGTTGTGTCTTTAATTTTTTACGTAACCATTCCTTTAAGTGGGGCATCGCTTAGTTTTCGGATTCATAAATTCGATAAATCATTCTGATAACAGACAACAGGTTGCACAAATTCATTAAAATATATTTTGCGAAATATGATATTCCACTAATAAAGATTTTTGTACATCCTTTGTTTTGTACCTTAAAGCAAATCTAGCAATGATACAACACTATTAATTAATTATTTTAACAATTTAATCGCTACCTCTATATTTAACGGTAACTTAAATCTTTCCTGATATTAATATAAAAGAGATATGCTTGTGTCACTTCTAATGAAATATTAGAAACTGGAAGAAACAAACATTTTATTACGATGTACGAGTGTAGCACATTTCAAACATTTCGTCCTCATTTTGATGCTTTGGCTCGGGTTGGTTACTTCAAAGCTGTTTTAAAGCCAGAAACGAAATGGCAGAAAAAATTGCATGAATGTTATAGAGCATTCGTGTGGATGGGAGTGCTTGCTTATAACGTACAGTATATGACACGAGCGATTAAGGCAAGTTCTATCAGATCCTTTCATAAACTTTTAATAATAAAACAGACTGTTAGTTTGTGGAACAGATATGTAAGGGAGATATTAAAAAATACCGTTTTGCTTTCTATTTATAAAATATATTACATTATTTAAATTATTGTAAATTATGTAAACGCGACGATTGTGGATTCGATTCCTAATTGAGTGAAAGTATTATAACCTGTTTTTCGCTCTGGTGGTCACCAGAGTAAGGAAAAAGACGTGTGGCCTTGAGCCTGGCCTACTCTATTCAACATACAATGTCTTGAAATCCTTGAAAATTTAATATTAGGGTTCCCTCTGTCTACCCCGATATACGCTGAATATAGCATGAAGCTGAAAAAATATTAAGTATATGATGAAAGAAAGAAATGTTTGGTTCTTTTGATTTATTTATTGTTTAAGCAGGTGAGACATCAAACTGATCAACTAATTGGAACTATGTTTCTTTTGTTGACTACTTTAAATACACTTGGGAAGCAATTAACTTACAATTTTCGAGTTCGACGCATTGATAAAATTATTGAAACCATAAATAGTGAGTATTAAAGCAGTAGTAGTCTCCTTATAAACATAGAATAAGATATACATAAGATTCTCATTAGATATATAGTTATATAAACAGTAATATTTTGGTGGAGACCTTTTAGCAAACTACAGAGAGATTTGGCTGTATTTCTCGCATATAAGTACTTAGTACTTCTACCGCGTACGAATTAAGTCTAAACTTATTCTTGGTCTTCGGGAGTTCACAGTAGGTACTGAAGTATTTACCTACCCTCAGTTATAATCTTTCTGGTTATGCGAGTCCCAGTCAGTGCGTTAAAACGGTTTCCAAAAGATGGATTCTGGACAGTTTCCGCTACGTGCAAATATGTTTTTTGAAAATAGAAAAATATTTATATCTTTGTATATGTTTAATGTGGAAAAAAATTGAAAAAATCTCAAATCTCTTCAAATATTTCAAAGTTAAAAATTTTACGCATAAGTACCTATTCGTTGAGTTCAATCATATTTTTTTATTGCAGGTCCTTTCTTTGCACCGAAAAATAACGACCATGAGGCTCTCATAAAAGTCAATGCTAAATTTATGTCTCGACTTTTAGCTATTTGTCAAATTGGTGTTCTTACCTGTAGTGTACTTTACAGTGTTTGCCCTATCGTGGAAAAACTTCTGGGATATGAAGTTGTTCTTACAGCTTCTTTCCCATTTGATGTTAGGAAGTTTACCCCGTAAGTATCCATACCTATATTATAAATTCGAAAGTAACTCTGTCTGTCTGTCTGTTTGTCTGTCTGTCTGTCTCTTTGTCTGTCTGTCTGTCTTTTAGGCAATCAGGGCCAAACCGTTAATTTAATTGTGATAAAATACTCATATAGAGATACTTGAGGGTCTCGGGATGAACATAGGATACTTTTTTTTCTCATATTTGTAATATTTTCGATATATACCAATATATTAAAAAACTTATTAATTTGACATGGAATTTATTCCGCCATGTTTATAACCGCCGTTGCTAAGCAACGATTTGCAAAGTTTGTTGTCAGAAACGGAAATTTGAAGAACGCAAAGTTTGTTGTTAGAAAACGTCACCCAAAATGAGCTTGCTTAACGCATCTCTCTAATTTCATAAATATATTTAATAAATATTCGTATAGTTCAAGCGGGCGTAGCCGCGTTCGGGTCCACTAGTTTATATATAAATGAATAAGATATTTATAAGATTTTAATTAATTAGGTATTATAATAACCCACAAATTGCTACAGGTATGTAATAGTAAATATTTTTTTTGGTCTATGTTTTGTCCCACATATACTAGGGTAGATAACGGAAACCTAGTACAAAGACACTCTATATCCCACTTTGCGCTGACTTTTTGGGACATAGCATCTTGAGTGGCGGAACTTAACGCCGCGCTTCGATACCAGTGCGAGGAATATTAAATATATAGGTAATTCTCCTAAGTTTGAATTGAACTCACATCCTGTTGACGCATTATGAGTTTTCTTAATTTGCAGATTTTTGATAGCTAACTTATACATGGGAATTCTTTTATCTATGCAAGGTTATGGACACATTACTATGGACTGCGTTATTGTAGCGTTTTATGCTTGCGTAAAAAATCAATTACAACTGTTTCGCTATGATTTAGAACACCTAATGGATGATTTCAAATTGCGGAAGAGAAATTTAAAATATGTCGACGATGATGACGAATATCGTAAAATATTGCATGATAAAATTGTAGCTTGTTTCAAACATTACGATAAAATTGTTTGGTAACGTTTTTTCTTTTTCATTTATTTATTTTTGTTTGTGCTGTATTCCGAAAAAAACAGGGTAGGCAGATGGAACCTAGTCTTAAAAGACTCTGTTCCCAACCACTTTCCATTATTTAAAAAATTCTTGATCAATTGCGGGTGGACCTCGATGCCGCGCTTTGCCTCGATACCAAAGTAACAAAAATATTGATAATGAATTATTTACTTTCATCCTAGTGATAATCGAACCCACAATCATCGCTGATTTTACAGTGGCACGCTTGTACCCCTGCGCCTCGATGTCGTTATTTTTTTTAAGAACATTATAATGATAACTTTTATATATGGCCAAAATTATAGGTTTGCCCGAGAAGTACAGTCAATATTCAATGAAGCGATGGTAATGCAGTTTTTTGCAACAACCTGGGTAATATGTATGACAGTTTACAGAATAGTAGGGGTAAATATGTTTTTTTACATCTTGGTACATAAGTAATTAGTCATAAAGCAGTGTGCGTATGCACTAGCGGCGTTAGGGTAGGGCGAGCCTGGGCAACCGCCCAGGGGCGCCGGATAAAAAGGGCGCCGTATAAAAAGGGCGCCGTAGACGCCCGTTCAGGGCGCTTTGCGCAAAGATATCTCCTCGCTGCAGTGGCGTACTAGGGTATTTGCTGCCCGGTTAGGCTTAGGGGATTGATGCCCTTTAAAATGGAAATGTCTAAGATCTAAAAAAAAAAACAAAATCATCGTCGTCTTTGATATCTTAAAAAAAAACAAAATCATCGTCGTCTTTGATATCTTAAAAAAAAACAAAGTCATCGTCGTCTTTGATATCTTAAAAAAAAAACAAATTGATCTTAACAACTTTGAAAATAAAATTGCAGAAAACATAGACTTTGAATGCCTAATAAAAGAGTTCGCAGATAGAAAGGCTAGAAGAAGTGAAATTTTATTAGTTTTTGTCATTATTTTTTTTTAAATAGATGATTATTTCGTTGTACCCATTCCCTTTTTTGTATATTATTGAAATGTAGTTAGGGGGCGCCGAAAAAATTTCGCCCAGGGCGCCGGTAGTGCTAAAACCGGCACTGTGCGTATGTTTTGATTGGTACTACAATAGTTTACTAAAAATATTTTTTATTAGCGTGATTACCCACTCACATATATGTTTGTGTTAATTTCTTTATTTTAAGAGTTTATTTCGTTTATTTCTTTTTTCAAACAGATCTTAAATATAATACCTGATATCTTTTATTTTTTAGCTGCCTTTATTTACACCGACATTTTTTTTTTCAATCTCGTATCTTTGTTGTATGTTGGGGCAATTGTTTATGTATTGTTATATTGGAACACATTTGAAAATTGAGGTAAAGTTAAAATGTTAATATTTAAGCTTTCTAAAATGCGCTGCTAAAGGCGCTATATAAATTTGCTTTATAGAGTTACTGTTAACTATGTAATATATTTTGCTGATTTAAAGCAAAGTTATTTTTCTATGAAATATAAACACAGAGTGGACTAGTAAACGACTCCATCTATCGATCGGATTGGTTGTCAATGTCACCGGCGTTCCGCCGTTATTTGTTCATCTTAATGGAGAGATGTAAGCGCGAGATAGAGCCGCGTGCAGCCTTTATTATTCCAATGTCGATTAACACATATATTTCTGTGAGTAAAAGTTATAAATTTACTAAAATTTCAATTATTATGTCAGTTTTAATGATGTTTACATTAAATTATAAGTAAATGTAACCTTTTGTTACTGTTTTAAAAATGATGTTAATACCTATGTATTTTTATAAATAATGAAGTAAATCAGTAGAATATTTATATAATTTGTTTTATTTTTCAGGTTTTGAGATCCTCGTATGCACTATTTACAATATTAAATCGTAAAGAGTAACTTATAAATACAACATCCGTTGTAATTGTCTTAGTTATAATATAAACGATAACAATTATTAAAAATAAATAATTTTTAATTATCTTTAATCTCTTTTTAACGCTTTTGAAGTGTTATTCCATACTTTGGCATGAAAAATACTTTTTCAGAAAATGCACAAAAATTAGGATGGTTGCCAGGAAGCGCGGGTTCGAATCCCGCTACGTTTAATTTCATTTTTATACGTTTCCTAAAAAAGTATTTATCTTTAATCTCTTTCAGTGATATTAAATGTAATTTATCCAATGAATTCAAATAATACCCTTTTTTGACCATTTACAGGTTTATTATCTATAGTTTTTTTATGGATAACAAGGTTTATTTTGAGATGAATATGTGATTATTACGAGTTTCGAGCTTCCGAACATGTAATTGCGCTTGTCATTTTGACAAGTCTACGAGTTTATTAATCGAATATGGCCGATTTTACTTTTGCGAAATTGTTAGAAGTGCAAATATTTGTTGGGATTATAATCCCAACGACAATTAATTGACGAATGATAAAATAATGTTCAATTATATTATTGCAATATACGATATTTTCTTTTACACTGAATTTAAAATCAAGTTTTTTTATGTTCCGATTGCGTTCATTCTTTGTTCATCGGTACTCAATATAAATAGTAATAAAAATGCTTGGTTAAGGCTTGCTTTTAATAATAACAGAAATTTCGTATGTCATTGATTTTTTTAAGTTAATTAATTCATCTCAATAGAAACATGAAATATGAAGAGCACACACAACACAGTATCGGGCCAACGAAATTAGTGGTTTTAAGTTGTCTATTTACGAAATGTAAAAACAAATTTAAGCATGCGGGTCACTATAAATATCCTATCATTTATGTGCCACAAGATTCTCGTATACGTGTAATTATTTCGAGAGTCGCATTTTTGTATCCGAAAACCGCTGAGCGAGGGCGGTTGAGTCACGACTCACGAGTCACAGTATCGGTAGACAATCCAGGAACTTCAGTGCTCCGTTCGTCGTAAGTGCTGAAAGTCGTGTAAAAAGTTGTATCCGGCCGCGAATAGCGCGTGTGGAATTTAGTTTATAAATATAGGATCGTAGTGTGGCGGCGCGACCGGCTATGCGCGCGCGCCGATGATATTCACCGGCGGGGGGGCGCGCCGTCGCACCTCGCCCGCGCCGCCGCGCTCGCGCCCTCCCGCTTACCAGCGTCTGTATGCTGAAAATGTAAGTTTGAGCTTTTGTCAAATGAACTTCTTAAAGAAGGAGAATTTTTAGTAATCAATACCGATTGTAGTTTACTGTAATACATCACACACCTCGCATACATATAGTGTATAGGTATTTGTGAAACACATTTCTTTAGAACAATAACGTAATACTGAATTGCCAATTTATATAGGCTAAACCATCTAAAATTATCTACGACCATAAATATAAGTAAATACGTATTAAAGTTGTTTTTTACTTCATACCGTCTTGCAATAAACGATATACGTTAAGCTACGTCAATACATTCCATGTGTACGGAAGCTACAATACAAGTTTAAAAGCTTTCAGCCTGGTTTACTTCCATTGATGTGAGTTACGTAGTTCCTGTCTTTTGTGAATATTTCTTTACTTTTTAAAAAAAAATTAAAATATAATAAATCAAATAGATGGCAGTATTATCTACTACTTGGCTTTAAAATCTTTTAACATAACAACATTTTGAAGACTTGTTGATACTCACAGATCTAATAAAAACAGTTTTAAAATTTTAAAATAGTAATTTAACGACCTTAATAAATAGCGCTGTTAATTCTGAAACTATGAATCAGAAACTTTTGCATGTTTTATGTACGAGAGATTTTATTTATACTTTAAAACTTTAATTTTAAAGTTAATTTTGATTTGATTAATTATTTGATTGCGATCACTTTTTACTATTTACAATACTTAGCACTAATGTCAACAATATGTAGACTTAAATAGCAATAGTGAAGGTAAAATATGATATCTAAACATATCACTTTAAGCTATAGCTCTTTCATCTATTACAAAGTTCTAATCTTTCCGATGGGGAGGCTCACGTAACCTCAACTTGGGGTGGTTGAGGAGATGAACCGTGAGGTTTTAGTGGGCATTCGGGAGGTCTACATCTACCGTCCCGGAAGTCTTACATAACAGATTGTATTTCCACTCGGACGGGTCGTGATAGCCGTAGACTAAGTGCTTACTCATAATAAAAAAGAATGGTATCTAATCTTTATTGCATGAATAGATTTTAAGATCCTTTTAAAAACGCCTTCACTTCCATTTTCCCACTAAAAAGGATTGAAATTTGTAGCTGTACACATCATGACTAGCTTTCCTATTAAATGTAAAAAAAATTTGCACCCTTGGAAGATATTTATAGTATGCTCGCGTATCGTAAACATAATCTTTACGAAAACACCGACCACTTAGCAGGAACTCATATAAGAAAAAAAAAAGTTTTCGTTAAAAATATAATTTTAAATTTAAATTCCTTATGCAATTACAACATTAAGCAACAATCTCTGAGAACGGTTTTAACGTTCCTACCGAAAAACAATCGGTCAATCAACTGCTTCAATTAGCCGAGAAAAGCCGATGTATGTAGGTATTTCGGACACCAAAACGTTGTCGATGCAACTAATTTTATAGAGTCGTATAGAAATTGTGATGAATGAAAAGTTGATTAATGTATTAAAAAAAAATAATAGATAACTAAATATAATATTAATTAAAAATAATCTATTTAAACCAAGTTTTTATTTAAATGGCCAGTGTCCTATCCAGTCTTTAGATGTTTTTTTTTCATGGTGTTTTGAATTTTAGATATTAATAGATTAATAGAAAAAAGTGTCTTTTGATACCCATATTAGGTGGTTATGCAAAAATTTGTAATCTGGCATTTTATTACAGCGGCCATTTTGGATAAACAACAATATTAATTTGATGTAATTTCAATGTCATCAGAACTGAAATCGTAATCCAAATATCAGCTTAATCTGACATTATAGGAATTTGGCCAAATTGAGCATCTAAGATTTCACACATACCGACTAACATGTTAAGTTAAGTAAAAGCTTGTAAAAAAAATAAAAAGTCTTAAAATCAACAAAATAATTTAAAAATAAAAAGAACGCGTCTATTTTTTATTCTTTTTACCCCTGTCACCCTGGCAGTGATGTTGATGATCAGGTTGATGGTCAGGTGGCAAGAAGCGTTTCAAATTAACGTTGTTATTACATGTAAAAATATAATAAACATTATAAAAGAACATTAATGAATATTATAAAAAATATCTTTTTCGAAAATAAAACAACAACAGATCTGTGACATGATTAGACATATGAAGGCATCTGCTAAGCTGAAATGGTAGAATTGAGTAAGAATCAAGGTTGAGTGGCGTATAGTATAGCACAGTAAATGCATGGATATAAATAGAGGGTACTAACGTTAAACGTTTGATGGAATCGTTACGCGTATTGTGAGTTCTCGTAGAACTTGCACAATAAACTTTGAATATATATATAATTATTATAAAAGACATATAGATATTCTTTTATTCGTTGTATATAATAACTAATGCCCCGCTCGCAGCTTCACCAACTTGGAATACATTTTTCTACAGGAAGGAAGATTTCTCACAGCCTTACTCTAGAAACACGTCTTTTATGTAATAAGCTGGTACTAAATAATTTGTCCGCTATAGCAAAACTAGTATCAAACCTGTGTAAGCATTAAAAATAATATAAACAAATGTTACAGATAGTCAGCTCAGATATCTAAAAATTTGGTTGAGCAAATATATAAATTATACTCTTAGACATCTTCATTAGTACAAACAGAAGTAAAACGATGTTATGTAGATATAAAAAAAGGACTATATGGATGATAAATTAAGGAAAACTGTTACTAACATAATTTAAATATCAATAACATATTTTAATTAAATAGGTATCTATATAAAGCCTATAGGTATATCTTACAATTTATTTTTGATACAAGTTCATAAAATTAAACATTTTAATTAGATTTTTGATATATCTATATACTCGAATATTTTTATGGGCAAAGTATGTTTATTAAAATTTTTTCAACATTGGCAAATCCATTTACGTTAAAGTTTATTTAAGGCATCTGCCTCAACATCTGAGAACTTATAAAATTTTTCACGTTTGACGTTTCAATGTTTTTAAAGAAATATATCGAAATAAGAAAATATGACTAAAGACTAAACACTAACAATGTGACCTACCTAAAAAGAAACAGAGAGTAAATGCTAAGCCCATTACGCTCCTTTATTAATACAATAATTTAATATGAAAACTTAATAATTATTGTAGGTTAAGTGGACTTCATTTTCAGTAGCCATTTTTTTAAATATTTTTTTTACAGAAATGAATTCTTATTTTCAAAATATTTACAGCCTAAAGTACTCATAATAGTTAAAAGCTATAAATTGATATATCTACATACAAGAAACAATAAAGAGATATGTATAACATAAACACAGCATTCCCTCGTGATTCTCATAATAAAAGCCGAATATTAATAGATATGATGCGTTTCCGCCGATTTGTATCGATATCGTCAATGGTAGTAGTTGTTAGAGATTCACGTGAATGAGGTACGTACCTATTCACCTATTCTAGATGAGTCACACAAACATACAAGTGTCAGGTAAATTCACAATATAACCGCACCAAGCATTGCGTTTGCGGATTCATGCCAGGGAATTCATGAAGGAGACCTTGGGTGCCGACGTCTTCTTAACGGAAATGACACTAGTAGCGTACCTTCGATTGTATGGGCGCCACATCAGTAAGCAAAATGTAAATAAACAAAGCTTTAATTGCAATCGACTTCGTTGTTTTGGCGATTGATCGAGACATCGCATCGTTCCAACGGACCTGAGATGTCAAAGTGGTTTCGGGTATGTTTATAAAAGTTATCTATATATATAAAATCGAAAGATCACTCTCTCATCACGAAATCTCAGAAACTATATGTGCTAGGGATCTCAAATTTTGCATAGGAGTTATTTATAGGACGTAGGTGCTCGCTAAGACGGGAATTTGCAATATTCGACTTCTAAGGGGTTGTTTTTGGGGTTAAAAGTTTGTATGAAACTTCGTTACTACAAATGCTAGAAGTCTCGCTAGAAGAATTTTGCATGTACCTCACTTATAGGACGTAGGTACTCATGTAGACAGATATTAATAATAAAGTAGTTTACGCAGGCGAAGCCGCGGGCGGGTCGCTAGTAATATAAACTGCTCTACATTTTGGATGGGCGATATAAACCTTTGTCGTAGACTGTACCTATATTAATAAATTTAAAAATATATATTAAGGAATTAAACACTTTAAAAAAAGAAAGTTAATTTTTAAAAGTTAAGATGACATACAGTACAAATGTTCACATGAGATTATTAACTAAAATTGTTGTATAACATTTTTCAGTGTTTATAAATGATGTTATCAAAGCAAGGTCTTGGCATCTTTACCCCTTTTCACACTTACGTAGATTTTGTGACGAGCATAAATTGCATTTTAAATGCTCGCATTTACATACGTTCTTTCCACCTTACTCAAAAATAAAAATAAAATTACACTGCTGCTAAAATAAAAACTCATAGAAGTGAGCGCAAACAAGCTTAGCTGAATAATATATTGATTTTTTTAAGGTGGAACTTATATGCGTTTATTGTCACAAACGTTTTTTGGATTAAAATTAAAAAAATACTACTATTTCGTAAACCTATAAGTGAAATAAAATGCAACAATTTTAAGATTTACACCTTTCTTATTGGATTTAAAGTGAAATTAACTAATTATTTACTTTTAGTGAATGTACAATACTACACAAAATATTTAAAAATAATTGAATAGCTGTCTTTTGTTCATTCTCTGTAAATAAAATTGTTAAAATCTTTATATCAGTTAGCTAAATATACAATAAATGTTGTAATTGCCATTAAAAATTGGCGTAACGCGATAAGAACTTAATTGGCTAGAGCCCTTGGACGGATTCCAAAAGGCACAGGTTCAAATCTTAATGTTTTAAATTTTTATATGAAAATTTAGTATTTTCAAAACATAAGATATTTTATAGCTTTTATTAATTTTTATTATACGTAAATGTACAATATAAGCCTATAGCACACACTTTTTTTCTTTTTACTGTTTTAATATATTATATTTGTATTCTGTAAAATGCACATTTGGAGCAACATGTATTAGCGTTAAAAGCGCAGTTTTTTAACTTTGGCAGTTGTCAATGTATTCTTTGTTTATGTATAATATGCTACCTTCTATTTTCGTTCCTATTAAATATTTTTTTTTATTTGAAATGAGTCACTCAAAATTATTAATGCGAATAAAAAAAAACAATAAGAAAATTAATTATTAAGATTCTTATATAATTAAGGCCTATTTTGTAGCAGTAGGCTTCGTACTACTGAGAAACGACAAAAACACTAACTTTTTTTTTAATTAGACACTATTGATATTATGCATACAAGTATTCAATGTCAACTCTAAAAGAAACATTCGATAAAGTTAATTTAATATAATCGTCCAAATTTCCAGTGGTTGCCGGGTGCGGGCGACGGGCGAGGCCGCGAGCGTGGCGATGGCGAGCCGGAGGTGCGTCGCTCCCGCGCCAAGCGCATCACGCAGCGGCGGTGCGCTATCAAACACCATAAGTAAGTTGATTGAACTCTTAAATAAGATAAGAGTAGATCTCTAACGCCCAATGTTAATAATCAATCCTAATCCAAAAATTGCAACCATAGATTGAAATAGACAGAGATGGAGGACGGCATGCAGGTTAGTGATTGGATAGACATGTCGAACAATACAAGATTGACGTTAACTGGAGATAGGAGATACATTATTAACATTGGGCGTTAGTAGAGAACTATATGTAGCTCAGGATACAAAATTCTTGACTCATGATACCCAAAATATAGAAGACAAAAATATGAATTATATTTCTGGCTCTCCACCTTTCTGTGGTTCACGATTCACGAAAAATGACAGGACGAATTTTTATTAAGTTTTTCTTTTGTTATATAGTTATAGTCCTTTGAGCATATAGGTTTTAATTTATTTCGAGGGTCTGAATACCTGACCAGTCTAATTTATAAGAGATAATAATGATTTATGTCTATGCTTTAGTTGGTTAACATGATCGTAATTTTATTTTGACATATTCTAATGATGTTACAATCATAGGTCTAGAATCCATGATGAGAAACTCTAGCAACCCTTGTATACTATACGAGATATTAGTATAATGCCTTAGCAACGATTGTTCAATTTTGATGAGCATTTTAGTAAATGGAAGTAACGCAGCAAGAGTATAGCGTTTTCTTTTCCAAGTAAAATTTTAATAAATGGTGCACCGTTCAAATAAAAGCCTTGCAGAAAATTAACTACATAGCAGTTTGTCGATCAGTGACTGTCTAACAGCTGTCTATCATTTAACGTAGCTTTTTGTTTATAAAGCAGTTATTATAAGTCAGACATTTTTTTGGCAGAACCAGGCTCGTTAATTAAAACGTCTGGTGCGCGTGGCCATTTGTTTAGTTTAATCCATTTGTAAAAGCTCGCAAACCAGAATTAATGATGATGAGCACTCGACTACATATACAACTATCTTGTTAATGTTTAAGATACTACGTCATAGTGTTCATATAATTTTTTACAACCTTTTTATATATATTTTATTACCCTTAAAAGTGGTTTATATCTAATGAATACTGCGACTAAACTGCTAACTGCTTAAAAACTATTTTGCTGTTACTGGGTACGGCACATATGTAATTTGAAAATATTGAAACATGATTATGTTGATATTTATACAGTATACCTTGTATAAGATAGTAAAAAAATAAACATTGAATAGTAACTGAAATGTAGGTACGGTTATTTAAGGTATTTGTGGTATCTTAATACCGGTTCTCTGATTAGCATATTCTGAAAACACAGTTATTAAGAACTTTACCTTTCGGGAAGAAAGCGTAGAACTGTGTGACAATTGATACGTACTAGATTATCTTACCTTTTAACTATAGTATAAAATTGTTGATATTAGTACTAAAAAATATTATTTTCTTTCTTTACAGAATTCATGAAGTCAACGGGCATCGTTTCGTAGCAAAATTTTTCCGGCAGCCGACATTTTGCACCTTTTGTAAAGAGTTCTTATGGGGTTTCGGAAAACAAGGCTACCGTTGCATAGTGTGTCAGACGGCTGTTCACAAGCGATGTCACAGCAAGTTACTCGGGAAATGTCCCGGATCTACGGCTTATTCAGATGCTACTGTGGTAAAGATATATATATATTTTTTATAGTATCTTAGGCTGTACATTGTACAAACATACAAAGTACGTTATATATTAAAATGTTAATGATCGTCTTAGTTGAAAACGTACCCAATCCTGTAAATGTTCGTTATTTAATTATATAATAAATAAATTGATTAATTATGAGTATTTACTTACGTAAAAAATATCAACCAAAACATATGAATTATTATTAGTTGGAAACTTTGAATGTAACTTATAAACATCAACTGTATAAGCCCGTAAACTTAAGTTTGTTTACTTTATTCGCCGCATCAACAAATAATAAATAATAAATCCTTATAAATATTTCCCAATCACAATCCTGAAATGGCTACAGAACCCACGGTGGGCGAGTGTAGCCGCACGGGGGACGCTAGTAATTTAAATAGAATATGTAGATTTGTCTAAAATTGTTTAATAAATTGTTAAAGCAAGAATATATATATCTTTTTAACCGACTTCTGTAAGAAAAGGAGCTTATCAATTCGACTGTATTTTTTTTTAAATTTTTTTTTTATGTTTGTTACCTCATAACTTTTGACTGGGTGAACAGACTTTGAAATATTTTTTTTATTTGATAGGTGAAGCTTCCCGAATGGTCCCATTTTTTTTTTTGGTCCATGTCTGACAATGGTATCTATGAGAAAATCACATAAGTCTTAAATTTGCATTAGGTATGTGCGCGACAAATAGACCAATAACTCAATGTCGCGCTAACCGATTTTGATGATTCTTTTTTATTTGAATTGATACACTTCAAGGATAATTTGGTGAAAGTTTGGTTAGGTTCCGATTATGGAATCCGGTGAAAATTGAGAAAATTTGTTTTTTTTTGGTAAAAAAATGATTATACTGTAATAGTTACAAGCAAAAACTTTTTAAATTGATGTCAGAAGTGAGATTCCTGATCGTTGCATTTTTTTTCAACCAATCTCAAAAAAGAGGATGTTCTCATTTTCAACCAACTTCAAAAAAGGGAGATTCCGAATTTTCCCGAATACTTTTTATGTATGTTCTTGTCAATATACCAAAATGTAACTTTGCACAAAAATAATAGCTAACTAAATGAAGTTTTACATAGAACAATCACAACCACTCGTTGACAACCACTACCACCACCATCACCACTCGTTCAAGAAGCATAATTTTAAGATCTACCCATCACTAAAAATCGGAAAATAAATTAATTTTTAACAAAAAGAAAAACCGACTTCTAACAACGAACTAAAAAGTGAAAAATAATTATAGAAAGATTTTATAATTTTGAAGTCGGTGCAAAGTAAAACAAACAGGCTTAGTAATTAGATTTGACACCGACTTCAAAATTATAAAATCTTTATATAATTATTTTTCACTTTTTAGTTCATTGTTAGAGGTCGGTTTTTCTTTTTGTTAAAAATTAATTTATTTAATCTTTAGTTTATTAGCTTTTGGCAATTTAACGTCATTGGCTTTTTGTTTTATTGATTCCTGAACGTGGAAATATATTCCATATCATAAAAATGTCTAAAGAATGATGTTTTTTATGAGTTTCTATGTTAATGTTATTATTATTCTATGTAATATGTACGTTATATTTAAATATACAGCATTTTTTGTTTCAGCAACCTGGGAACCTAGTATTGAGACACTCTGTTTCCATTAAGACACTTACTGCCAAATTCTTCAGTTACCAGACACAGGGAATGAAAATATTAAAAATATTAAACTCCTAAAGAATAAAATTACGATTTATTAAGTGTATAACAACTGAACTGAAACAACCAGCCATTCTTTCCTAAATACACTCTAGTAGCTAACATGCAGGGCTAAAACTTACACCACACCAAGAATAGAAGATAATGAAATGTGGCATTGCCGCATTTCATTTTACTTTACTTAACAAAAGTTGTTCAGAATTATAGACATTTCTCATATAAAAAATGATGCTCTGAAACATCTGACGAAGGACCACAAGCCATCTATAACTAGTTCATTACAAACTGTAATAATATGTGGCCAGAAAAATGTCTAGATACGTCAATGATGTCACTGTTTTTTTTTAAAGCTTATATATACAGGTAGTATATGTAGTAGCCATCATGCGGCTAAAGAGTGATCTTAGTGTTAAAACATTTCACTTTCTGTCCGATTTTAAGGTATTAAGTGTTGACTTGGGGGAATAATATGATCCTTTTTGTATAACAGTATATCCCTTCCTGTTTGTTTCTTGTGGAGTCTTAGTATCGCGTGTACAGTCAGACACTATTCTACTCCACTATCTTCAATCACCAAACTAGCCCCGAATTCTCCATCCTTAAACGTAGAAAAAAGAATAGTATAGATTTTACATGTCTTTCATGCCGTTGAACTAAATTTATGAATTTTCCTTTTTTGTAATTGAATAAAATTTATTCAACCAATCCAAAAAGTGTATCTTATTTATTGCGTGTCGGTAGGAAAGAGTTTTTAAATCTCAATGCAGTTTATTATTTTTTATTCATTTATAGATTTGATATTTTTTATGAATTCTTCGTGATGCATGAACCGTCAATATTCCAATGTAATAAAAATATAATACAATTTAATCATTTTTTAAAAAAACTAATCTTGTTTTAGTACTTACGGGAACGTTTCAAAGTCGACGTCCCCCATCGCTTTCGTCCACATCAATTTATGTCCCCTACATTTTGTGACCATTGCGGGGCTCTTCTATACGGTTTCTTCAAACAAGGATTGAAATGTGAAGGTAATTATAATTTTTTTACGTTGTAAAGACAATTTAATTTTTTTTAAGCAGAAAAAAAATAGAATTATTAGTTTAGTAACGTTATACTATACCTTAAATTATAGATTATAGTATCAGCTTTACTATAGTTAAATAATTAATCAATGGAAATGAAAATGCCGCGCTTTGTCTGTTAGAGAAGAAATCAAAATAATTCTTTCCCCCGAGTGATGATAAAACGGCTACGCCACGATGATCTCGTATAGTTTTTGTTAAGTTAAGTTCAAAAAAATACAAATTGTATGGAATTTTAAGAAAAAGTGAGGCATGAGCTTATATTTTTTGTACAGCATGTAGATATATAATAGGCAAAAAACAAAATAATTATACGACTAATATAATCTTTATCTATAGAAGTAGCTGAGTAAATGACTTAAAGGTACCTACACAATAATACCGACTAATATACCTACTCAAAACAAAATAAGGGCCACTGCAATTTTCAAGTATATTTATGTGTTACTGGGACTTAGGTATTAGAAAATGATGAAGTTCATTAGCTTTACCATTTTCTAATGTAATTAACTTAAAATTTAATTAAAATCGATCCAATAAAATTAACTTAGAATTTTTTCAATTAACTATGCAATTTTGACAAAAAATTCACTCCCGCTCATAAAGCTTTCAACAACTTTTAGCATTTCTAAAGCTTTTTTTTTGTTGTCTTCAGTATCGTGTGTGTCCTCCTCATTTTTGTATACAATCCTGAGGTCTGTAAGGAACACGTTCAATGAGGTTTCGTACAGTTTCTTGACGAATTTGCTCCCAGCTTGATTTCAGCACTTCAATAAGCTGTGGCTCGTTATGTACGGGCCGGTCAGTACTTCGATCGCTTCGTTTGAGTAGATCCCACATGTATTCTATCGGGTTGAGGTCTGGACTGCTGGCAAACCAAGGTAACACCTCAATATCGGCCTCCTCTAGAGCTGTTTTGGTGGCTCGAGCGGTGTGTGCGCATGCATTGTCGTGCATCAGCTTGAATCTTGCACCAATTCTCTGAGCAAAAGGCACCACATGAGGTCTGATAACCTCTTCAATGTATCACTGAGCTGTTACAGTGCCTCCGTTTAGGATTATTAGTTCAATTGTACCCGATAGACTGATGCCTCCCCACACCATCACATTGGTACCCCCGAATCTGTCACTTTCTAGGATGCAAGCATCTGAAAATCGCTTACCTTCACGTCTCCAAACACTAATGCGCCTATCATCATTAAAAAATATCACATTACTCTCATCAGTAAACAACACTGTGCTCCAGTCACTTATGTCCCAGGCAAGATATTGCCTTGCATACGCTAATCGGTTTGCACGATGAGCACTTGTTAGTGAAGTTCGCAATATTCGTCTTCTGGAGAACTGCTGGTCTTCGTGTAACCATTTCCTAATTGTTTGATCACTAACACGGGCACCTGTGACTTGTCGCAAGCGATTTTGTAAGCAGTGAGCGGTGATAAAACGCTCTCTTCGCGCAGTCAAGAGAACATAGCGGTCTTCTTGCGCGGTGGTGGATCTAATTCTGCCTGATACTCGTCTACTGGATGCCGTTCCCCTCTCTTGAAAATGATTCCAACCATTTTGGACCACTCTTCGTGAATAGCCGAGCTGTAGAGCTACAGAACGCTGTGAATGTCTTTCTTGAATTAAAGTTACAGCTCTGATTATGGTTGGCAAGTCCAGATCTCGTCGAATACGTGGCACAGAATTCGCAAAAGATCAATTAACACGATAGTTAAACATTATTTGAACTGTACACGACTAGTTCCAAACTTTAACTGAATTTAACTATCAACTTAAATAAGGGTAAAATCAAGTGGTTTCAATAAATCTCTAAATCTACCTACTTTTTCAATTTTTTGCTAGCAGTATACTCAAATAGAACTTGTCTACACTTAAGATGAACTAAATTGAATTGAATTGAATTAAGATGAACGTACCATAAGTATCAACCACTCAAGGTTGCATTCATGTGAATAAATTAACCCAAAGTGCAAAAATACGTAGTGGCCCTTATTTTGTTTTGACTAGTAAAAGTAAAATAATATTTATTTTGGAAAAAAATACATTAAATACCTACTTACCTTTAAAAATACCTGAACTGAAATTTATATCATTCCTTTGCTTTATCTGAATATTTTCCTTCTAACATTATTAATTATGTTACTGTCTAATTAGCATGTTTTGTTGATTTTTTATATTTGTTATTGTTTATTGTAATATTAACATTAAGCTTCACTCTGTATCCTGCATATAGCAGAGGAAACTTAGTGTTACGACACTACGTTTTCCGCTCTCCGCCTGAATTTCAGACATTTCAACCCAACTCCGCAATTTATAAACATAAACAAAAAATGAGTATACTAATTTATTGATATATTTATTATACTGTAAAGCAAAACTAAGCCTCATATTCAAGTTCGAAGAACTTCGTAGCTTAGTGCTACGAGGCTACGAAACTATAAAACGTACGATACACTAATACGTGTAAATTTTACTCTTTACCTTCTTTATGTTTTTAATATTTAATACTTATGATATATTACGCAAAAAGAACAATAATCTATATATATAAAAGGACTTGTCCTCACTGACTGAGGTAAGACGCACGCACAGCCATAACCGCTGATGGTAGAAACGTTAAATTTGGACATAAGTTTACTTTCGTAATCTGGACATCCACTAAGAAGGGATTTTGAAAAATTTTAACCCTAAAGGGGTGAAATAGGGGTTCAAAGTTTGTATGGAAAAAAATTTAAATCGGCACCGATTTTTATAAAATTTGAAATTTAGATTTTTAAAAGTATTTAATTGAACACGTATTTCATCGTTTTCTAGAATTCTCCCCCTAAGGGTGCAAATAGGGGGTTGAAAGTTTGTATAGATTTTTTTTAAATCGTCACCAATTTTTATAAAATTTGAAATTCAGACTCTTAAACGTATATAATTAAACACATGTTTCATAGTTTTCTAGAATTCACCCCCTAAGGGTGCAAATAAGGAGTTGAAAGTTTGTATGGAAAAATCTCTAAATCGCCACCGATTTTTATAAAATTTGAAATTTAGACTCTTAAAAATATTTCATTGAACATATGTTTCATGGGTTATTAGAAATCACCCTTAAATACGCAAGCGAAGCTGCGCGCGTCCGCTAGTCATTAATAATATGCAACAATATTTGTTTTGGTATATTTTACTTACTAATATTTACATACATATATGTAATGTATGAGTCCAGTAGTGGAGCATGGGACAAAGTGTGACTGTAAAATTGACTGATTGTGAAGAATCAGAATCCAGAATTCGGCGGAAAGTGGGAAACAAAGTGTCTTGACACTAGGTTCTCTCTGCCTACCCTCCTACAGTGCGGGATACTGCGTGAAGCTGATAAATTTTTTTATAATTTATATATACGTATAGTTTACTATACCTAGTTTACTAGGTAAAGACTAGTCACATGTATTGTACCAATACCACTATTTTTCACCGATAAAAGAAAATGTAAAATATTTAGAAGTCCCCGGTCTTATTTTAGTTCTCAACAATAATATTTATTTGCTGATACCTTTTTTGTGTATAATCAATATTTATTTATGATTTTTAAACACTGCGCGCAAAATATTTTTAGATTAAGCTAAATCTAAATATAATGATTCGTATGATTTATTTTCGTCTCTCGTAGCAAAAGCGAGCCAACACATGCATTAAGTTCCTTTGAGGAAAAAAGATCATAATAAAAATATTTGAGATAAATATAAAGAAGCATCTTTCCATGTAAAGCATGTATTAAAAATGAAACTGTCACTGGGGCGTCATCAATCAATCAAGAGGGTGGGTTGGTGGGCGGAGCTCACACCTGCGCGAGCGCTTGTTCCCCGCTCAGTCTGCTTCGCGCGTTCGTTGACTGCCGTCGCGGCGTCGGTTTAACGATTATGCTATCTATAAAATAACCATGCCGCTGTTTTCGGAACATATTACGAACATGTATTACAGTGGAAGTCCTTCTTATAGTGCACCGTATAGTTATAGTAGTTCAATGGCCCCATATGGTTCATCTTATAGTGCATCTTATTTGAATCCGGGTGGCAATTACAGTAGTCACTCTTCTCTCGGAGGCTACTCACGAACCCCTTTGCCTTCACGATGGATAAGCAGCAGCCGTACTTATTCACCTATCTTAAGTACTATTTCAGAAAAAGGTACGTCTAGTCCAGTGAGAATAAATAGTCCTAGAAGAGCACCAATTACTAGTAGAAGTTATATACCATCCACTTATATAGCACGTCCAATCAATATTAATACCGCTGATATAGATGTATCCAGAGATAAATATCGCAATAAAATCTCCACTTCAAATTTGGTGACGATACCCCCCAGACGGCCGAGTCCAATAGTTCAAAAAGATAATGATCACGATAAACCAGATATTGGCATTGATTCCTCCCCGGGTCCACAGCGTACTACGATTAAACGCGATCGAGCTGTGGTTAGGCTTCATACGATAAAAAGAAAAGATAGAGATTCTCCAAGGAAGCCTATGGAGACAAAACCTGTACAAAATAGCGCCGATATTGAATTATCGAAACGTACAGAATGTGAGGAAAAATCAGAACCTGTTAAGTGGAGGGAAAAACTAGCCGATGATTTAACATTTAAAATACAAAAGGAAAAGAAATCTATTGGAGCTAAGTTAGTAGAAAAATTTACACTGAAAGACAAAGATAGTGATGGTGCAGCTATTGCTTCAAAACAATCTCCGTCAAAGAAAAATGACGAAAATATATGTTTAATTCAACCGCCTTCAGATGAAAGTGCTCATAATAAATTGTTAGGGAGACGTTGTTCTATGGAGCTTTTAGCTGAACAAGCTTCTTTATTCGATTCATTAATAAGGAGAGAGAATTTAAGCACTGCACCATTAGACTTAAGTAAAGTTGGCACTGATAATGTGCCCGACAATGGGGATTTGGAAGAAAAAAAGAGAAAATTATCGGAACATGAAAATCCTTTAGCAACTACAAAGTCAGACCACTCATTACATGATAACTTACAATCTAAAAAAATCAATGACCAGAAACACTCTAAAAGACGAAGCCTAAGAAAATGTTCATCTGGTGGTAGTATTTGTAAATTAGATTGTATATCTGAAGTACCTAGAAGCACAACGTCTAAAGACCTACTTCATACAAAGGAAAATAAAATAGTAAACAAAAAAAATAATAAAACACCTAAACCTAAAATTAAAACAAAAATTACATCAACGGTTGAAGTAACAACACCTACCACACCTTTAAAGTTAATTGTTGAGCAAGTAACTGTAGAAGAAAAACCACGGACATATAAAAAAGGTATAATATTTAGTAGCACAGTTGATGACAGTTATGATAAATTAGAAGTTAAAAGTGTACCCAAAAGTCCAGATGGACATAGAATGAGTATAAAATGCACGAAATCAAACAATCAGAGTTTAAAACTCCCTAGCCCTGAAGCAGAATTAAGTACAAAAGATTTAAATATAGAAAAAGGAGAACATCTAAAAAATATAAGAGTTAAACCTATTGAAAGCCCTGAGCCTGAGGATGGAAATTTTTGGAATAAAATAGGAAAACGAGAAACAATATATTTAATTAAAAGGAAACAAAATATAGAGGAAAATATGGAAAAAACCAAGCGTTCATTATTTTGGTTCCCCGAAAATGATGAACCTTCCACCGACGATATCAATAACAATGAAAAATTTACGGATAATCAAGATATATTTAAAGTTATTGAAACTGAAAAGCGCTCAGATGTGGAGGCAGGTACAAAATCCGTATCTTCCTCCACAGTGGACAAAATTTGTAAGAATGAAAAACAATGTGAAATCAAAGAACGAATAAAAGAATCAGAACTACTAAAAACATCAGAAATAGAAAAAATACAGACAAATGATAATGAAGAAAATATTTCGAGTATAAAAAATACTAATATGGTAAATAAAAATAATGATAACAGTAAAATTACAAAACAGAATAATGATCTTTTAAATTTAATGTCAAATGAAAACAAGGAAACGAAAACAAAAATAATTAAAAATGACATGCCAGTAAAAGATGAATCATCAATTCCATTGGAAAATTTGAGTCAAGGATTAATAGAAACAGTGAATCAAACTGCCTTTGAAGTTAAAGAAAGCAAAACGCACAACGAACCTAATATAAAAGAATCAAAAACACTACTTAAGAATATACCTTTAAATATAGAAAAAAACACTGAAATTGAAAAGACATTAGTGGGTGAGTTTTCAGACAAAAGTGAATCAAATAAATCTCATAAAAATGCAACTCCAATAGAATCAAAGAAAAATGAATGTGAAAAAGTATCACTTGTAAAGATCCAGAAGGTGACATCCAAAGAATTAAATAAAAATGAAAATTTCATCATAGAAAAAGCATGCAACCATTTCCAAAAAGCAAATAAGGAATCTAAGAAGGACTACAATCTCATTGAAGATGTGCAATCTAACAAAGATGAAGTTGTATCTAAAGCAAACAATAAATCAGTAGAATTAATATCTAGTGAACCAAACAATTTCAAAATTGAAAATAATAAATGTGATTTAGTAGATATCAATAATTTAGTTACTAAAAAAGAAAAACAATTCGAAAATGATTCTAAGCCGAGCGTTGATGTTAAAATAGACAAGGATCCAATAGTGAGAATTATTGATTCAAACATAATCAGTAATGTAAGTTTAAATAAAAATATACATGAAATGGGCATAAACAAAACTGATAAATACGCGGAATTAAGTCATAAAAATTCGTTTGATAATAAGAAGGAAGAAGAAAGTCAAAATGTCAATGATATTCATAAAACATTTGAAAATCAAGATGTTGTAAATAAAGAATTAGTTGCCTCTATGGACAAAAAGGAAGATAACAAAGAACAGGAGTTGACCAATCGTCATCATCTAGAAGACAAATCATTAGATGTCAAAAACATTCCAGATAACAATGATCAAAGTAATATTTCAATTAAAAAAGATGATGTAAAAGTAAATTTAAATGAAGCAATAAATACTGTTGCAAAAGATGTAACACAAGACAAGACAACTCCCTCACCCGCTGAGGCAGTTGGACAGTTTGTTTTGAAAAAGCCTGTCAAAGAGGAAAAGGCACCAAAAATATTAATAGCCACTCCTCGACCTCTGCAGAAGAGAAAACCACAAATAATTCACACTACATCATCATCTTCATCGTCAGACGAAGAATCATCAGATGACGATTCTGAAGAATCAGAATCGAGTGAAAGTTCTGCAGAATTTTTGGAATGTGAAAACAACACTGACGGAAGGACTTCAACGAGTTCTAATGATTCAGGATTCGATTCATCGGCACCGACGTCTCCTTCGTCTTTCGTCTATGCAAAGAAAGGTAAAAAGAAAACGTTGTCTTAATTATATACTTTTTGTTTACTAATTAATATGCATGTATCGGCATGGGAGCTTTTGCACGGCTTGAGCACACGGACGTAAGTATAGGAAAAGCATTAAAGAATCCATCTTTATTATCTAGGAAATGCTTTATATGATTGTTTTAGACTGCGATGTAAATTGTCATCGAAAGTGTGAAAAATTGACAGCAAATTTGTGTGGAGTGAACCAGCGGCTTTTAGTCGAAGCATTGGCAACTCGTACGACATCAAAAAGAGGTCAGTAATGGAGTAAAATAACAAACTTTAGTACTTTTTTTACAAAAACAAATAATCATTTTAATGATCTACTATATGACTAAAAAACTTAAGTTATTTAGTTATATTTTTAAATAAAAATATAAAATGAAGTCAAAATAAGTATATGATGTTTTTACTTTATTTGTAATAATGTATATTTCTACATTTGTTATACATTATGACATTTGCCTATATCTTCTTTGTATATACATACATTGAAGAACCGCGTGGGAGCACTATGCGGCTGCTACTGTCTGGATATTAGCCAGTCACTCACAACTTACATACTATGAAGGATTAATAGCAATTATCACTTCTTAAATTAACGAACACTTATCTATTTTTCTTATTACTTTTTTCATTAAAAAAATCGCTAACCTCACTTGTAACCTATGTTTAATAATATTATCATTATATCATTGCTGTAAAATATTTGGAACTTTCATTTCCGGGAATATAATATTCTTAAAGAAAAATGATACTAAAGTAGAAAATATAAGCAGGTATGAAATTTTCGTAAACAATCGAAAGTTAGAATGGTCATTGATTTATTTGGCGGGACTTCAAACATCACGTATTTTTATCTACACAGACCGTACGCCCCTCGTTGGCAATGCTCTTTAGACGCTTAGTTAATTCGATTAATATATAGCTGATTGAATATGTATATACTGATTTAAAAACCTCTTATAAAGAATATTTATAAAATATAAAAATAATCTATTTAACAAGAAAGTGAAAGTTTTAAAGAATTCTAAGAACGTATTCTTAGTCACGCTATGATAATAGTAACATAAAAATAACTAAAATAATAAAAGAAATGATGCGCGGCACTCGGAAGCATTCTTCATCATATTCAAATCATTTGTAATTAAAACATAGTCAGATATATCACAAGGTCACAATATGTATATAGTCTCATTAACATTAGGGAAGTTGGTTTTATCGTATTTATCTACAGGTGGAGACCCCAGCACTTCAACAGCTCCCACACCATCCCAAACGTATACCCATGACGTCTTAGAACAAGAATTGGGTAAGAAAATTTGCACCTATTTTTAATAATTATTATAAAATTTCTCTTCATTTAACATCTGTCACAGTATTTTCTCTTATAAATAGTGATTACTTTGCTTCGCCTGCTGTCTGTTCACTAAAACATTCATTACAGTGCTATTAAATTGATGTAAAAAATATCTGCTAAAGGTAAGTCTATCTCTATTTTATTTATTACAGCGAACGTTCAGATTTATTTTAGTCCGTACAAACAAGCTATTGAATAAACTCTATTTCAAGATCTTTTAGCCTGTGGGCAATAAATTTATACTTCCTGACACAATTGGCAAAAACCAAATTGTATTTCGAAACCCTCTAAAAATACCTGCGCTAAAAGCGAGTCAGGACTTTCTTTGTAGATATTGCAACAATTTACTCTTATTTCCGCGTTCCTAGTGTAAGACAAGAAAGAAGTCTACTTTAAAATATTAAATAATAACTATTACTTAATTTATTAAAATAGAATACAGTCGTGATGCCGGGGCTCAAACGTGTGACTGTAAAGGCCACAGGTTGTGAGTTCAATTCCCACTCGAGGAAATGAAATATTTAATATTTTAATTTTTTCTTCGCTTTGGTGTTCTCAACACGCAAAACCTCTAGAATTCCGCAAAAAGTGGGTAATGAAGTCTCTTAACACTAGGCTGCTTAAAAAAAACAACTACAACGACACAACTAGTGAATTGTAAAGATGATGTAGAGTTTTTAATTTCCATTACAATTAATATTCTTATTTTATTATAATGACGTAAAATAACAAAAACAAAACATTTATTTTATTTACAACATAATATTAAATTTTAACATATTTCTTACTATTCTTTTGAACATTTTAGAAGTACCTAATTTGTTTGACCTGCTCCAGAGTTTGTTTATTGTCGTCGTAAAAGACCTGATCGTAAACTCTGTCATCATGCCTACATTTTTTGTTTGCTCACAAGGCAACGGCGATGTGGCGTAACTCAATTCGTTAGATTGCATACGATTTACTTTTATGTTTCTTATTTTAAATTTTGTTGTTTATTTATTTATAAATATTATTTTATGTCATTATCTAAATTACTACTAGTCGTCGCCCGCAATTGTGTATGCATATGCACTCTATAATAATTTTTGGTGCAATTTTGTCGAAAATATACTTTAAATTGATAAAACTTATTATTTATAAACCGATTGAAATAAAACAAACACTAAATTTTGAGGTAAATTTGCTAAAATACAATAGTGAAGACCGAATTTAAATCGGTTAAAATTAAAGAAATTTGTAAAAATCATTAGCATACATGGATTTACTCGTGTATCTTATATGTACAGACAGCAATCAGATACAATTTTATACCTATATAGATAAGGAAAATCTTTCTAATTCGCATTCGACTTTGTTTAAAGAGATGTTCCTTGAATTCATAACAAAACATATTGCATATAAACATTCAAAGATACTTGTCGGTCATGAAGAAACGAGCTTTGGCATTTTCCTTAATATCACGTCCAAATCCTCTGCGGAACTGATAAACAATATTAATCATTTTCTTCTGAAGTACTCAGTAGGAATAGAATGGAATATACAGATATCTGACCTGTAAATTACTCGTATGTAGATTTTTTTTATTTACAGATATTTTATTTTATTCATTCAATAGGAAGCCAATGTAGTATACAATCGTAATTATTATGCTAAAAACATAGAAAATCTTATAAATAACTACATTCATATGCTCGAATGCATATGTAATGTTTTATTCGTAAATATAACATGACAGAATTTACGAGTATATTGGCTTATAAACAGTGCCAAAGTCACTAATTGTGGTAATTATTTACTACATTAGCTATCAAGATGCATAATTATTATACGTAGACGGTGACTTAAATAATCTATCTAATTAATTAAGATCCATAAATACTATTTTCATAAATAAAGTGGCTGAAACGTATTTAATGACGACAACAATATCATAATATGTTAAATTCTTTGGATAGCATAAAAAAAGAAGAAAAGTTTTGATAATAAATTTTCAGTATTTACTGAGACGACCTTGATATTGCTGCCTGAGGCGAGTATTTTTAGAGGGCACGTGATTTTTTTCTAGAACTATCAAATTATTTTGTCGTTGTATTGTGTTGATATGACATAATAATCTATTATACATAAAAAATCCGGTGTTACGTTAACTAAATTTAAAAAGTAAACCAAAAATTAAATCAGTTTCACGCTGTATCCCGCACACAGCAGGGTTGGCAGAGGTGAACCTAGTGTTAAGACACTCCGTTCCCCACTTTCCGTCGAATTCTGGAGACATAGAGTGTTGAGAGGCGGCGAAACGATCTCTAAATAATATAAAAGGTAAATTTTCGATTGCTCTAATAGGTATTTTAAATTTAGAAGCAGCTCTATTATTAACGGTAAGACTTATTATGTGAGCAATTTAAAAAAATACAAACCGTAACATTATTGTTACTTTAAGAATTAAAATTTTAATTGCATTTTCATTCTAAGCATGACTATGAATATGTTTGCATTGCTTCAAATTTAATTTTCTTTCAGTCAATAACAAACGTTATGCGAAATATATGTTCAATAAATAATCAAACTTGATGCATAATATATGTATTATAATTATATCATTTTTTCATTTATAATTTATTTGATTGATTAAAATATTTAAATGCTTTTAATTACGTGTCTTTGTATTGTTTTTATAAAAAAATATATATTAAAATAATATTATTAAAAGTATTTCTACTATAAAAATATAAAAACATTCCTATTTTCACAGAACAATCGACGGCGTACGATCTTTTTAGAAAAACAGGTCGTTTTACGCCCCCCGCTAGATCCATTCCGAGATTCAAAAAATATACAATTGAAGACTTTCAATTTATTAAGGTGCTGGGCAAAGGAAGTTTTGGCAAGGTATGCTCTTTAACATTTTAATCAATAAATTAAAAAATATATATATGTCCGAATAGTTTGTTTACAATTATATTGACATTATTTTTTTTTATAAAAAAATGTAGATAGACATCGAAAAAAATACGACAGTATTATCATCACTAAAAAAGCTTTTAAACTCTAATAATAATTTTATATGACGCAGTTTAGAGTAGGTACGTATAAGTGACGTAGACTACACGATCACGTCGGAGTGCACATTAAGTGCAACGACTGACACGCTGGCAATGAAATTACGAATTATAAGATTATATTATAATGAAATGATATTTTACGCTTATTTACTGCAACATATAAATATATACTATTTCTTGTAATTAGGAAGATTTATTTAAGCAACAAAGTAAACAGAAAGCACATAATTAATTTAAGCGAGCTTAAGTATTGGTACGTCTCTGTTGCAACAAATTAGCTCATATTAATTTAGGTTATTAATTTTTTCCTTCGTTTACAGAAGACACGCCGTACTTACAAGTGCCTTTTGTAAACGAAGGGAAAAAATAAGAGAACGTAGTGAAAAAGACACTATATATACCTAAATTTTTTTTCAGCTTCACGGTACTCATAATAGGGTATTAGGCAGAGGGAGCCTAGTGTTAAAACACTCTGTTCCCATTGAGAAACTTCCGTTCTCCTCTTTCTTATTTATCATGTAAATCTACATGATATACCTACATATTATAAGAAAAATATATTTTTCACGAGACAGTTATTGTTTTCTGCCGTTGACCCACTTGTCAATAGAGTCGAGTGCCAGAATTGATGTGACGGTTAGAGTTAATTTTGGCATACTCTGTTCATACCAAATGCACTATACGAGTATTTGCTCGCTCCCAAACATTACATTACATTTATCTAATATTGTAGCCTCTTGTAACGATAACCAGATGTCAAGCACTTTACTTACTAATCTATTTGTTAGGTCAATAAACAAACATTGATTTTCAGTAGTAACTAATAATATAAATCTGAATTGTTTGCCTCAGCAATAATGATCAACTTTACTTGTTTTTTTAATTATTTTTATTTTAAATTAGAGCTTTTATTTTATGCTCTATAAGTATTTATTCTATCGATGATATGGGTATGGTTATAATATATATAATATGATATACCTAATATCAATAGGTAGGTATATAATAATAATTATTATTAAAAATATATACAATAATATATTAATAGATACATTATTCAGTGTTGCGGCGTCCCACATACTTAATCTACGCGTCTTTCAACAGGTAAATATTCACGTCCAATATTAGACTCAAGTCTAAGAAGTCGTTTTTAAATCTTTTGTTGTAGGCGAAAGCCAGATATTTTCTTGGCATATCCACTTGTTTAAATTTTTATTTTTAGATTGAAAATTGTGGATTTATTTGCAAATTGATTATGTAGTTTCAAGGCTACTAGAAATAATAAAGGAAATAATAATTTATGTATGAAGAACGTATGATAATTGTATTTTAATCATGCTCACATATTGTTTTAGAAAATATCATTGTTTTTTTCAGCTTCAGAGGGACCTTAGTGTGAAGACACTCCGTTCCCTACTTTGAATCGAATTTTAGAGGCATTGCATTTATAAAGTAGTAAAAATAAATCATTTAAAAAAGAGAAAGAAAACGTGATCGTGTAACGTCAATACAATGTTACTATCACTAACTAAAATAAAACAATTAATTATTTACGCGCACATAATTTCGTTGTCACCAAAATTTCAGCAGCTCATGTCTGAAATGTCATGAAACTCAAAACGCAAGAAAACAAAGACAATATAACGCCACTAAAACGAAAATACACAATTTAAAGTAGGTCGCTGGAAAATATTTTGCTCACCTTTAGAAATCCCAGAAACCACAACGGTAAAATATATTTAGAATTTCAAATTTCAATTGCGCGTAGCTAGTTTCTAAAGGAGAGTATTTTTAAAAACTAAATAATGCATTAACCTGAGGAAGCTGAGAGTCGCATAAGATTTTTTTTCATATTTTTTTCCTGACTAAGTATAGCATCATACTCGTAGGTAATATCTATGTATTGATTTTTTTATAAAACATTCGCAATATGATAAACATGAGTAATTTATTGTATGAAACAATTTAAATTGCGTGTAAACTATTTCATAATGTCGATGACAACCCGATGTGGGTGTAAAAGTTTCGTTTGAGAAACAACGTGAATCTTATAAATATATCCTCATCTCTACACTTTATTTTTTATTGATAATAAAATTGATAAAACAAATACATATAATAAAATATTCTTTATTTCTTTGGGCGGCTTTATTGGGCGGATGACAAATATATTATTAACGTACGCTGGTTAGTGCCGGTGTCCCGAGTCTCGGCAGTAGCTATGGAAATGTCAAATTATATTTATATCAACCGATATAACCGAGTACGATGAACTTTCAGTGGAAATAATATGTAGTAGCTGCTTTGGCAGCGCTGTTAGTATATTTACTATTATGATTATGGTACTTTCTAACGTAGATACATTTTAATGATCATAAAACGTAATAGCCGTACTTAAATAAAGAAGACTTTTAGTTTAAATCTTTTTAATTGCTTTTGGGTCATTACCGTTGAATATAAGAGATTGTCGGTTGAATACATTTACTCTTTGTGTACGGTCTACGCTATCTTCGTAGGGCGTAATCTGGCAGAACAAAATGGCAGCTTGCCACCTGCATCTCTCCTTTACCTGCCCTGCAGATATTACTACCAACACTTTCTATTCTTGGTTTTGACATCACTCGCTCGGCAATAACCACGTGTCATCGGTCTCGGCCTTGTGTCCGTTTGTGATTGATATAACAAATGACAATATTGCCCTATCGATGAATCCTTATTGTTTCATGTATTGAATATATACAAATATATATTTAAGGTAAAAAAATATAAATATAATAGTGAGGCGCAGGGGCACTAGCGAGTGACTGTAAGCGCGACAGGTTGTGGGTTCGAATCCCATTCGAGGAAATCAAATATTGAATATTTATATTTCTTCGCTCTGGTTACGAGACAAGCGCGGCGTTGAGCTCCGCCACTCAGCACGCAATACATCCAGAATTCGGCGGAAAGTAGAGAACGGAAGTGTATTAATAAGAACGGAGTGCCTTAACACTAGATTCCTAGGTTCCCTCTACCTACTCTGCTATGTGCAAGATACAGCGTGAAGCTAAAAAAATAGTTTATATAAAATAGTTCACTAAGAAGTCTAGGGAACATCAATAGGTACGTCATCCATTTTAAAAACATCATGTGGGGATGCCAGAACTTTTCTACGTCACAATTCATGTGACTATATATATATAATGAAATGAAATATATATATAATGTACATGTTGGGTTGTATGTCGTACCTCAATCCGAATACGAAAAAAAAGATACTTTGGTATCTTTAACAAAACAGGCTATTTTATTTCGTTTACTAGACTAGACTCTTTATTCCTTTTAAAAGTAAAAGCAAGGCAATAATAATTTAAATTATTACTTCATATATACTCAAAGATTTTGTGATTTAAAGTCATTAGCAAAGTGTGGAAATAGAGCAAATTAAAATTATGTAAATTTAATATCGTTCACACTTCCCTATTCTCAACGCTTGGCCGAAATACCTTTGACACAGGGCCAGAAGCGGAGAAAGCTTAATTTATTAAGATTAAAATGTAAACGAACACGTCGTGTAGCAATTTTGACAAACGCTACCCACTCCATTTATCAAAGTATTTAATTCGACGTTATGATTAAAGTAGACATTAAAATCTAGCAATATCATTAATCTTACTGTCTATTCAAATAAATTATTAAAATTTAATGAAAATTAATTGTTTTACCTTAATTAGAAAATAAATGAGAAAGTTCGCTAAAAGCTTACTAATCATCTTTACCAAAAAATGTAATGTTCCCGAATAAGCAATGCGCAAAAGTTCAGGGAACCTAACTTCAGATTGGTTACGAGTCTACCACCGTAGAATGAAGTAGATATATCTGAACACAGGTGTTTAATTACATATTTATAACTACGTAGATATACGAGTATATAACGTTTATTAAATCACGTGTACGGGACAGCATAATGATGTATAGAAAGACTAATTTGAGAACAAATGATTAATTATAGAATCATGATTCAATAAGCTAATACTCATGTAATCATCCATTAAAGAAATATTGGCTCTTAGCTCTATATCATATATACTTAGTGCATATTTTTTTGATTTATTTTATTAGGTAATGCTGGCGGAGCTTCGAGACACTGAATATTACTATGCAGTCAAATGCTTGAAGAAAGATGTTGTGTTAGAAGACGACGACGTAGAGTGTACTCTAATTGAAAGGAAGGTTCTAGCTCTCGGAACCAACCACCCTTACCTGTGTCACTTGTTTGCCACCTTCCAAACTGATGTAAGTGTTAAAGACTTTTTTTTTCATTTTTCAAGTATTATTCCACATCTAGGAAAGAAAAATACTTTGACCATTAAGCATTTTCAGGACAAGCGGATTCAAATTCCGCTACGTTCAAGTTAATAGACGTTGTCTAAAAAAATTTAAATACCTACTACATATTTTATACATAATACGCATAAGGAGTAGAAACTCGATTAACCGGAGTGATTGTTGTCGTTAGTCATTCGGATAATCGAAAATCAGGATAATCGAATCTATAAAGAAAAGCTGGTATTTTGCATGTGTAGCACAAAATTGTTATATGTCTATTAAAAGCAACATGTCTCTACATATCAACGAAAATCAACGTTTACTAGAAACTATTAACATTTTCCACATACGATTTATGTAGGTACATAATTATATATTACGTACGCATTTACGTACATATAATTTTTCTTAGTTTTCATTGTAGAAGATTGTATAAAATAATAATCGCCATTGATAGTCCGGATAATAGTGAATCCATATAACCGAGCGCCGGATAATCGAGTTTCTACTGTATATACAATTATTTAAAAATATAAATGAGCTTTAAATAGACACTGTGACGTTATGAATGCGCAATTGAAAAGTAGAATAACAGATTATCGT
The DNA here is from genome assembly GCA_016802625.1 of Heliconius numata. Taxonomy (NCBI): domain Eukaryota; kingdom Metazoa; phylum Arthropoda; class Insecta; order Lepidoptera; family Nymphalidae; genus Heliconius; species Heliconius numata. The sequence goes on from JAEBDU010013172.1 coordinate 573,570, forward strand.
GAATTTGCATTGCTCTTAGTAAAATAATCGCAATAAATATCAAGTAAAATATGAATTTATTAAAAAAGAAACATTTGGCCACATTGATTGATTGACAAAAAATGTATAATAAACACAGTTGAAAATATACATTTAATTAAACATATATCGCACACACACAGAATTAAATATATATCGCTACCTACCTATAGCATAAAATAAATGCAGGTAAGCACCTATCGCATACCAGATGCCTACTAAAAATTATAATATTAAATTAAAATATATTTCTTGAGAGATTATTTTAGAACATGACCGAAGCTGCGTAAAAAGCAATGTTTACCTACATAAAAAGTTCTAGCACACGCCAAAATAATTAAATTTTATTACACTTAGTAAAAAGCTCAAATCGATTAAGATTAAATATATGTAAAGGCGTGGGTGAAATGTTGATTATATGGTATTTCAGTCGCATCTATTCTTCGTGATGGAGTATTTGAACGGAGGTGACTTGATGTTCCACATTCAGCAAAGCGGGCGGTTCCCGGAAGCGAGGGCGCGCTTTTATGCCGCTGAAATCGTGTCAGGACTTAAATTCCTTCACAAAAGAGGAATCGTTTATAGGTAATAAAGAAACGGATTTGTTTTTTTATTTTCAAGTTTGACTGGGAATCTTTACTGATAAAAAATAATGTTTTGGCCATCCTTTAATTATGGAAAACATATTTTAAAACGTACATTTTTATTTATTTATCGTAAAAATAACTTTTTTGGTCTTTGTCTAGTTATTAAACAATGTCTCTGAATAGGCGGAAAGTATACCTAATAACTAGAGAAGTAGAAAAAAAAAGTTATTTAATTAATATCACGTTTTCTTCTCATACCTTTTACTTAGATATTTTAAATTTTCCTTTCTAATCTCCTATAGGGATTTAAAATTAGATAACATATTGTTGGACTTCGACGGTCACGTGCGGATAGCGGACTTCGGCATGTGCAAGTTACAGATATATCTCGACAAGACCGCGGATACCTTCTGCGGCACTCCGGATTACATGGCTCCTGAAGTAATGGTTCTATAAAATATTTTAAATATATATTTAGAGCGTGGAAAAATTTACTGAAACTGCATATAGGGTAAAATATTTCAAACCCAGAACTAAAGAACTTAATCAAGGTACCTCAACAGTTTGGACGTAGGATTTTTTTTCATTTCACGATTTTTATCCATACCTGTATTTCGTGTGACGCATACATACATGTGCGGCATTGCCGCTTTACAGTTAAGTGGCGAAATGGCGTTTTATTCTAAAACGATAATTTTATTATTTATTTTGTTTGAAAAAATAACTGTTTCATTTTTGGGAATTATTATTTTCTGAATTATATTAGTCTTTTATAGAGTTAAAACTGTAGTTTCATTTAGAGAGGTGCTGACAATTCCACCCTGTATATATAAAAAATTGTAATTCATTCGTTAGAGTCGTTAAATTTGTTCAAGATAAATCTCTAGTGCCTCATAAAAGAGAATAAATTCAATTACAATGGTTACAATTTCAAGTCCAAACCGCCTTCAAAGATTTTATTCATTTCCGTCCCAATGGTTTCATGTTGGAACCTATGAGATGGCAAAAGTGCATAATATATTTTTTTCATATTTTGAATAAATATATTATATTAAAAAAATATTCGACTATTTATTCCTCCCATACTAAAGGCCAATCTCACATGTAAGGACCTAACAACATAAAAGTAAAACATTAATTATAAGTTATATCATATACCTAAGTCATGTTTAAAAAATGGCTCGAAGGACCAATTTTTAAAAAAATATTAATATTCCTAAATATATATTAAAGTTTCTTCAAATATTAAATCTACATACAATAAATATTATTTTTCAGATAATCAAGGGCCTAAAATACAGTCAGACAGTAGACTGGTGGTCATTCGGAGTATTGTTATACGAGATGTTAATAGGGCAGAGTCCGTTCAGTGGCTGCGATGAAGATGAACTGTTCTGGTCCATCTGTAATGAGATGCCCTCATACCCGCGCTTCCTGTCAAAAGAATCTTTAAGCGTATTAACTAGGGTATGGCTATATTTATTTTATGGATTTCTAACATTGTGTTATAGTTGTTCCCTTATTTATTTAGGTTTAGGCATTGACAATTGAGAAATCAGACAAATTTGAGGGTTAAGTAAGGGAAAAGTTAAGATTTAGGTATATTCGGCATGAATATTCTGAAAGAATGCCTATTTGATAATTGAATAGCGTGGTTTATAAAATAACGAGCATCCTATTTTACCAAATGATCTAGATTTTTGTCAAATTTATTTTAGCTACGCTAGCTATGTGCGGGATGCACATAGCTAGCATCAGGTTAGGCAGAGGGAACCTAGTAACGTCGTGTTAAGATACTCCGTTCCTATTAACACATTCGTTCCCCGCTTTCTCACAACCTGTCGCGTTTATAGTGGCTCCCTTGTAATCCTGCGCCACGACTGGCCTCAGGTTTCTTTTGGCGGCTTTATTATTAACACGCGTTTTTTAGCTTTACCTGCTTTTAGTATACACAGTGTATGACCGAGATAACGAGACAATGTATAACTTTAACGCGGTATTTTAAATCTCTTTAAACTATATTGTTATTTTACATTAGGTAAATAATAATTCATACTATTTTAAAATAATTAATTTATCTTTTCATCCGTAGCTCTTAGACAAAGACGCGCGGACGCGCTTGGGAGGCGCGGAGTGCATGCACGGCGACATTCGCGACCAAGACTTCTTCCAGCCTATACATTGGGAACGGCTTGAACGACGTGAATTGGAAGCGCCCTTTAAGCCACGTGTGGTATGATTTACTCAATATATTTTTTTGTATTAAAAATCATAGCTAATTTTGACAATAATTATAAAATAATATCTAGAACGAAATTGATCGAGTGGTGATATAAGAAATATCCGAAGCCTTAAATCCACGTCTGTAAAGTCGTACGAATCCTTTGGAAAAGATTTTCTTATAATAAACTGAGTAAAAACTAACAAAACACAAAGTTTTTTTACATTAAACTTATTTAAATCATCAATCAAATTTTACAAGCATAATACAAATTTGTTTCTGATTTCAGAGACACCCAATGGACACACAATATTTCGACCGAGCGTTTACCGGCGAGAGACCGCGCCTCACCGCTGTTGAGCCTCAAGTTCTCCGTTCCATGGACCAAGAACCATTTAGAGGATTTTCCTACACCAATCCTAACGCCACTGATCGTTAAAACTAAATTAACGAAATATGGTTAAAATTTGGGTAAACTACTTTTATTACAGTAGTTTTGTTCACGAATCGTTTCAAAATGGCGTCCTTATTCAATAATCGTTTTAAGATGGCGTCTTAGAAGTGACAGTTAGCTATCAAATGTTACTGCAATTTCTGTTTGTTTTAGACAGAGGAAAGGCAGTGAAATAAAAAGAGTACTTATAATTATATTTTATTAAAAACAGCCTGTAAAATATTTACCTGTATAATATACAAATGTACATATCAATTAGGCAATGCAATGTGTCTGGAACACATTCATAACTTTGAGCAAAATATCACAATGTGCTATTATGTATTCTATTTAATAATATATGTAGTTTTTAACAGCGTAATCGTTTTTTATAATTGATTTTCAAGTAAGAAATACAAATGTAACTTTATGTAGAAATTAAATTATAGTAGAATTATAGTGTTTTATTTATTTTTGTGTTGTACACTTTTTCTTAATTGTACAGATAACAAATTAAGCTTCATATCTCCAAAAATAAATAATATTAGTATGAAATATAGAATAATTAAAATAAAATTACTTAAGCGTTTTTAAGCACAATTTTTGTATAAAGAAAATTTTTGTATACCAAAATTAAAACTTTTCACTAATAAGAAACTCATGCACTAATGTGTCTGTCACTACGAAGAGATGGTGTCCAAGTTTTCCTTCGTGGATATCTAACGCTTTTATCTTAGTATTTAGTTCTGAAGCGTCTAAGTAGAGAGACAAATCAATAAGAAGTTCCGGCTCGGATATTTTCTTCAGCAATTTTTCAGTTAAGAAGATTTCAATCTGAAAATATAATATTTATTTTGTACTTATCAAAAAATAAACTGGTTCTTTTATTAATTCTTTATTACTACTTCATGTTTACTTATAAATATAGCAAGCTAGTAGCCTAGCTTGCTCTGATATGCTCTGTTTAGCAACAGAGCATATTATTAAGATATTCGGATCCTCTCTTTATTATAAAAGGTAATAATATATTATAATAATAAAAATTATAATATTCACACGGAGTGTGCATTTAAATGTAAATTTGCTGATGTTGTCAGCTGATAAAATTGATAGAGGATCGATTTTTTAGCTTCAGGTTATCATTTAATACCACTTAACAAAGTCCAGTAAAATAAATATGCGGATAAGATAAGAAGCAATAGATAAGATAAATGGTGTCAACATTGCAATTATAAATCAAACAACACCATTGTGGTGAAGTTAGACTTTTTTGGTTTGACATTGTACTAGGTTTGTTGCCAAATTGAGACATAAGTCCTTTTTTTTCTCCATTTTGGTAACACGAATCATGCCATAAATCAAATCAACTTCAGGCAGAGGGAACCTGGAGTTAAGACACTTTGTTCTCAAAGAAATCAAATTGTAATTTTAAATAATTATTTCAATGTCGCGAGTGGGGAAACTAAATTGTAAACACTGCCTTGTGGAAAGATATTAGTTTATCAAAGGACGCCCTACGTCATCTACTACTACTTATCTACTAATTATTTCTAAATTATTCTAAAGCACACCTTCATATTTTCATATCCTATTATTAACGCTGGTCCATGTTCAATAGCACATGTGAGTCCCGGACAGGCCATTACAATTAGATTTTCTTTATGTTGGGTGTAAATTTTAATTTTTTCATCATTTGGAACTATAAAGTTAATTAATTATTTAGCAATATTTTTAAAACTCAAACAATATAGAACTAAAATGTTTCATTAACTTATTTAATAAACAGTAAATGAAGTAAAAAAAAAAAAACTGAAAATAATCACATATACCAATAAAACCTTCAAAGACAATATAATAACAATACTATAAATATTGACATGGCGCATTTGGAAATGAATTAGTTCCATATCCTCAATCTGGTAACAAGACAAAAGAAAACAAGACCTTCTGCATAGTCTGTCTATATATACGAGAATCAGCATGAGGCCAAAAAAACGACATCACAAAAATGAAATAGACACAAAAATAAAATAAATGGATATCACAAATAAAAATATTGAGGTTAATATTTTTATTTGTGAAATGCAGTCCAGGAAATGCAATCTCTATATATAATTAAAGGATAGAAAAGAATTGAATTCCAGAATATCCTGCAAAATACATTGTGAAGCTAAATACATTGTGAAGCTGAACTAAAACAAATTAAAATATGTAATTCCTAGCTTTGAATTTACCTGAAAAAAGTTGACTGAATACATGGAATGTAATTGGTTTAGATTTCATATTGTGTAATGATGTATCAAAATGGAATATTATGTCAAATTTCTTCAATTTCACATCTAAGTATAAAACATCACCTCTTCTTAATAAGACATAAATATCATCTTTATGTATATTTATATCTAAAATAGAATCCTGTACCCCATAGTGCCTAGCTAGGACAATCTCCTGCCATTTGCAATAATCAGCTTTGAATACTCTCAAAACATTTAAATTGTCAATCACATAACATTTATTTAAGTGCACTCTGAAATATGTATGTACACAATTTTTATAGAATTATACTAAAACATTATTATATTTAATTTTTCATAATAATCTAAACTTAATTTTTATGCTTATTGTGAATAACTACACCATTTTATAATCGAGAACCACATAAGATTAAAAAATGTTTGCTATTTAAACTAAAAGTGACAACTCCATTAGATTTTACAGTGGGAAGAATTAATTATGAGTATCAGATTCCAATTAATAATAACAAAATTATTAATTGGGGACAAGTGGAACAAAGTATGAGTATAAACTTGATCATTGTAACATGTTGTGTAAACTAGCAGAATTCTATGTCAAATGTCGATACCCTCTCAGGGAATTTAATTTATTCCACTGTGCATACATCATCTTGAGTGTAAAATAGAAAACAGAGTATGTTAACAGTAGGGTGTCTCTGTCTTTATGAACGGATATTTTGTTTGAAAAAATAACTTTTTCATTTTTGGGAACTATTATTTTTTTCTGAATTATATAAGGCTTCTATAGAGTAGTTAAAATTGTGGTTTCATTTAAAGTGGTGCTGACAATTCCACCCTGTATATGATAATGTTGCTTAATAAACCTTACTTTATTATATGAGCTCTACATATAATCATTTTCTTTCCTTTTGTACAAACACAATCAGGTTTGTGCAGTTTATTTATAAGAACTAATAAATTTCCTACATCATGTCTCCCTATGGGTATTGGCACTTCTGCACTCAAAGCATGATTCTCTTCATATTTTAGACCTAAAATTTTTTTAGTTTTAATTAGTATACAATATATAAAAAGGATCATTATATATTTTTTTAAATTGTATAGTAGAGCATTATTATTAAATGAAATAAATTATTTAGCAAAACATCTTTATCCACAAGGAAATGAATAATATATATTATTTACTTATGTAAATAATAATATTTTTTTAATTAAAAATTGGAATTAACACTAGTCTTCGCACAAACTTACTACTTACTACATACTTTTTAACTACATACTTTTTTTTAAACTACATACTTTTTTTTCAGGTTCACATTCTGTTGATTTAAGGTTTAGAACTCAAGTTAAAGATTAAGAACAATCAATACTATACTGTATTCAAAATTTATGATAATAAATTACTTATCAACTACATAAAGTACTTTAATAAAGTGTGTTAAAAAAACTACTTACACTTTGTATGAACTGTATTCATTAATGTAACATTACTTATGTTATAATAATTCACTGTTCTATTACTTACTAGAACTAAGTTATCTGAAAAAGAAATTGTAATTTTAAAAATCTAAATTATTAATAAGTTATTATTATTCTCTTTCGCATTAAGTATAATATTTGAAAAAAAATCTATTTTTTTACCTTTATAAACTGAAATACTCTTAATATGACCTGAGGCATATGTATGGCGGCGAGACACAACTGCATTGTTTATATTTAGCCATTGTTGTACACAAGTAAAAAGATCTTGTAACTCCAATGTTGATTTTTCTATAAATCTTGAACCAGAACTGTCTATTAGTTCTTCAATAACTTTTTCCCATAAATTGAAATGCTATAAATTAAATAATTAAATTAACTGAATAATTAATATTCGAAGTATTAAAAATATTTCTGAATTAAATTTACCTTACAACAATACTCCACTATTTCTCGGAAATGATCACTAACAAGCATACAATTAAGTAGCGATTTTGAATCTAATTTAGAAAAGATAATTATTAATATTTCATCAGGTAAATATATTGGAATATTTTCTACTTCTTTACACTTTTGCAGTGACATTTTAGTACCAATTAAAATTGAATAATAACAAATTAAGGTAAAAATAATTTTTAAATAATAATATCTTATAGCTAAAAACCTTCATGAGTCTTTCATGACGGATGACAGCTGGAAAATAAAGATTACAGGTGATGAGATAACAAAATCAGATTAATCATTTAAACCAATTTCAAACACACAAATTGGTTAAATAAATGTGTTCTGTGATGTAGATGATCCCTTAGATTCTATCTAAGATGTTTCCCTTTTCAATTCCCTATTTTTAAAGAATCACCTAGTTTTACAATTATTTTTTCTAATTTATCTTGATTTCGACATCATAAACGTTATCACAAAATTAAGAAATAAAATGCATTTTTATAAAAAAATAAATGTATTCGTGAAATTGTAAACTATCGAAAAATTGTAAACTCCTTAAACGATTGGTCGCTTTAACAGCAACATCGAACAATACGCGTTGTGACCACAAAACTAAGAAATAAGAATCTAAAAAAGTGTCAATAAAATAAAACTATAGTCTGGCATATATGTTATTGATAATGGGAAGCACGCGCGGCAAATTGCGCAGAAATCGTATTTTGATGTCTGCACATAGACACCCGCTCACGCCGGACCGATTCCCCGTAAGGGCTCGCGGGGAATCGGTGCGGGGCGCGACCAGGCTACGGTACAGTCGAGCGCAACGCTATCAGTTCATTACTATAAAATATGAATATAATATCATATGATAGCATCATATATGGAGTAATAGAGCATATTTATCTAGTAATATTATAATAATTAGTGTGTTAGCTTAAGCAACATGCAAAATCAAGTTATGGATAACCAAATTAAAAAATTAAATAAAAAACTGAATTGAAATTATTATAATGGGGCCACATACAAATATTCTCAATCCAAATTCAATAAAAAAAAAAGTAAAAAATAAAAATTGACAAATAATAAAGCAAACAATCAAAACGGTAAAAGGCATTTTTGTTTACAATTAATTATATTCTTGTTTGAATAATATAGTGTGAGCTCGATTGTACCTATAAAGATGTGTGGGTGCGATTTTCCTGTAAGGACGTAGCGCTCACACTGACGCACAGTAACTTGTACGGCAAAGGGATACCTCACTCTCGTTTTTTTTGTCCCTCAAAATTTATTTAAATTTACCCAATATTATTTTTTTTATATAATCTTTAAGAAATTTAAATATTGCCACATATTTCTTTATCCATATTGCATAGTATACAGGATGGAAGAGGCGGCGCTTCTTTTATTCAAACTGCATATAGGGTAATATATTTCATACCCACACCTAAGAAATTAATCAAGGTACCTCAACAGTTTGGACGTAGGATTTTTTTTTCATTTCACGATTTTAATCTATACCTGTATTTCGTGTGACGCACACATACGTGTGCGACGTTTCCGATTTGACAGGTAAGTGTGTGCGTGCCTATGTTATACTTTACAAATGGCGTTTTATTTTAAAACGATAATTTTATTATTTATTTTGTTTGAAAAATTAACTTTTTCATTTTTGGGAATTATTTTTTTTCCGAATTATATTAGGCTTTTATAGAGTAGTTAAAACTGTGGTTTCATTTAAAGTGGTGCTGTCAATTCCACCCTGTATAAGCTTGTATTATGCATACTGAATGTTTATGTTGTACATAAGTGTGTATATACTATATACATAAATATCATGTGCCATTAGATAAATAAGCAGAAGCTTAGAATTAATTAATTATTTATTGACAAAAAAAAATATTATACTTTTCGGGCTAGTCTTGATTTTATTCTCGACAACAATGTATGGAACAGCTGATTATTTTTCGATATTTACATATCCTCATAAAATTTTCGTTTTGTATAATTTACTACAACATAAACATGATCAGATATTTTAATTATCGTACAGGTAAATGTGATTTGCTAAGCGTGGGGTAAAATAACATAACAGGGTAACACTGATCGAACGTTCTCTGCGCATACGTATACTGCGCAGTTTGCCTCGCGTGCTTCCCATTATCAATAACATATTTGCCAGACTTTTTTTTTTTATATTTATTATGTGATATAAAGTATGTTGTATTGAGAATATTAAAAATATTTTTTTATTATATTCGAAAAACAAAAATAAACAATTAAAAATTAATATTATACAGGGTGGAATTGTCAGCGCCACTTTAAATGAAACCACAGTTTTAACTACTCTATAAAAGCCTAATATAATTCGGAAAAAAAATAATTCTCAAAAATGAAAAAGTTTTTTTTTCAAACAAAATAAATAATAAAATTATCGTTTTAAAATAAAACGCCATTTGTAAAGTATAACATAGGCACGCACACACTTATCTGTCAAAGCGGCAACGTCGCATACGTATGTGTGCGTCACACGAAATACAGGTATGGATAAAAATCGTGAAATGAAAAAAAAATCCTACGTCCAAACCGTTGAGGTACCTTGATTATTTTTTTTAATTCTGAGTTTGAAATATTTTACCCTATTTGCAGATTCAGTAAAAGAAGCGCTGCCTCTTCCACCCTGTATACTGTGACTTTGGTATTTATGTACTATTTGCATTTCTGCAGGTATACGTATATTTAAGTGCAAGTTCGGTCATGTTACATCAGTTATTTTTAAATTTAAAAGTTTCTAACCTTACTCAACCTGCATTTAAAAATCGCTCATTCTGTAGCTGCGGTGGTGTTAGTACATAAATGATATTTTTTATCATTTACATATTTTGAGCCTACTCTAGTAGTTCTTGAATTCTATGGTGAATATTTGCGTTTGCCAATGTCAGTTCATAATTTTTCCATAGTTTACATTTTCCCAAGTTATTATTTAATTAATAAGTAATTTTTCCAAAGTTTATGAAAATCCCAAAATTATGAACTGACGGTGTTGCCAATCTTACAGTGACATGCTTATTAATGTGGTCTGTGGTGACGTGCATAACAGCTTATAACAAATGTTTTTGACAATTACGTCAAACTTGCGTCAAACGACACAATAACAAGCAGAACTAAGAACACTAAATAACAATATTTATATACAATTTTATTGTAATAAGTATATGAAATATACTTTAAAATATATATGATAAGAATCATCATTATTGTTAATTTCCACAAAAAGATTCAGAATGGTAAGTCTTAGCAATTTAATTTAGTAAAAAAATCGTTGTTATTGTTGTTACTTAAAAGTACTTGCTTATTGCACTATCATATATTGAAAAAATATATATTATTGTTATATTTTTTAGTATTTCAATCACAGTTTTTTTCCCTTTCCATATCTGCACCGAATGTTTTAATTTTTAAGTCGGAAGGCAAAACATAACCTAATAATTGTTTTCAAATAATTTTTGGTGTAGGAAAACGAACGAAAAGGCTAATAATCCACAATCTACTATAATTATAAATGAAATTAAGAATCAATCTAAAAAACATTATATTATATCTTTTTATTGCTATTACACATTTCAATCATAACATTAATTACATTGGGCATTTTTAGCCTGTTTTTTAAAAGTCGCGAATCTAAACCAATATTAATTTTAATTTTTGTTGTTAATTTAGTTGAAACCCATAGAGAAATGGATATTATTTTTCAATTTTTATTTGTTTAAATGACAAATGTTTGATGCATATGTGGATTTCATTAATATAAGTGCAAAGAATCAAATTTTATTGTCCACTGTTACAATGTGTTGTATTTTTTTTATGTATTTGTTGCTCGCTAAGTTTACTTATGATGACTGAGTGCATATTCACTTTGGGAATGTGTCTCTTAAAACTAGCCAGATTATATAATTGTCACTTAAATCATTGAAGCAAATTGGTATAAAATAGAATTATCATAAAAGAAAAGAAATATTACATTTGTATTTAAATAAATCTGATACTGCAGGGCAAACAAAGTCTAGAAGAACATTACCGTTCATGTACATGTTGTCATACTTTTGGTAGTTGTATGCATTTCATTAGTATAGTTTACTCTTTTCATGGACCTGATACCAGGTAGCATTTCAGAGAACTGCAGCACTTTTAGACTAGACTATTGTGAATATTAATTAAGGAGAATAACAGTTACTACAAATATGTCTGTTAAATATCATCTCTGTGAGAGCCAGTCATGATGCAGGGGTACAAAATGTGACTGTTAATGCAACAGGTTGTGGGTTCGATTCCCACATGAGGTAATTAAATATTTAATATTTTCATTTCTTTGCTTTGATATCAGGTAAATGTGAAATGTCGGGCGTTGAGTTTGACTGTAAAGTTTGACGGAAAATGGAAGTTTCCGGAGTTCCCTCTGTTTACCCTGCAGCATGCGGGATCCGACGTAATGAAAAAAAATATATCATCCCTTTCCATTCCCCATTGATTTTTACATTAAAAAGTTAAGAAACCTTTGTGTGAAAGTTAAGATATAAAATCTTTTGGTACCATTTCTATTTAACCCCACTTCCCGCAGATCATCTAACCTAATATCATTTTTTGTTGCTATGGGTAAGTATTTTGTAGTAAAATGCCCAATGTCCTTTACAATACTGACAGTGGCGTAGCTAGGGTATTTGCTGCCGGGTGCGGCTTGGGGGACTTGATGCCCCTTTCCTGTTGATGAGTTCTAAAAAAAAAAAAGGTGATCATCGACGATGACTTCTAAAAAAAAACCAAACTTATCGTCAACTTTGATCCCTCTTTTCTCTTGATGAGTTCTAAAAAAAAAAACAAAGTGATTGTCAACGTTGACTTCTAAAAAATAGGGATCATCGACGTTGAGTTCTAAAAAAAAAAACAAAGTGATCGTCAACGTTGACTTCTAAAAAAAACGTGATCGTGGACGTTGAGTTCTAAAAAAAACAAAGTGATCGTCGACTTTGATGCCCCTTTCCATTTGATGCCCGGTGCGGCTTACGCCCAATGTTAATAATGTATCTCCTATCTCCAGTTAACGTCAATCTTGTATTGTTCGACATGTCTATCCAATCACTAACCTGCATGCCGTCCTCCATCTCTGTCTATTTCAATCTATTATTGCAATTTATGGATTAGGATTGATTATTAACATTGGGCGTTAGAGGACTTGATGCCCTTTAAAATGGTATAAGGTCTAAAAGACAAAGAAAAAACACACTAATCGTCGACTTTGATGCCCTTTTCCTTTTGATGCCCGGTGCGACCGCCCCGCTCGCACCCCCCTAGCTACGCCACTGAATACTGATGTGCTTAAATTAATTCTTGGTGTATTTCAGGCCAGAAATGCAGAGAAAGCCATGTAAGTAAACATTTTTTTTTATTAATTGAAATTCCATCAGAATACAGTTGTTGTTATTACAAAATTTATTTTATGTGTTGAGTAGGAGAACTGAACGCTGCGCTTTGTCTTATTATCAGAGTAAGGAAATTCAAAATAAATCTTTTTCCCGAGTGGAAATCGAATCAACAACTGTCGCGGTTACGGTACACGTCGTTGTTATATGTTTTTGTTTTTCCATATTAGGACCACGTTAGCTCGTTGGCGCGCAGCACAAGTTCAGGAAGCAGGTGGTCAAAGGGAGCGTAGACCATATCTCGCATCAGAGTGTACCAATTTACAACAAGCCGAAAAATGGCGGCTTCAAATTGTCAGAGAAATTGCAAAGAAAGTTGCCCAAATTCAAAATGGTAATTTACTAACAAACTTACATTATATTTTTTAGACAATAGACAAATTAAAGGAATGTTCTAATTTAAACCACTTTTTAAAATCAAGTTGGCCGTGATTTGTCTTCAACATATAATATTAGATAAGCAAATTATGTAGTGTATATATTTTTTTCTTTATATTCTTATACACCGTCGGAAGAAAGATGGATGAAACTCAAATTCCAGCAGCAAATACTCCATCTGTACCATCGCCAAGCGAATTACAATCTCCAAAAGAAGCACAATCTCCAAAGGAAGTACAATCTCCCAAAAAATCACAATCTCCTAAAGAATTAAGTATAAAATCACAAAATGATGGTGGATTGCCTTCACCGCGCTTAGGATCTTTGCAAAAATCTATAACACCGATACGGTCTCCTAAACTTCCAACATCAACTCCTGGGTCTGTTAAGGCGTCTTCATTGCCTTCTTCCCCACCTTCGCTACTTAAAGGCTCTATTCAACTATCGATTAAAAATGAAATTTCTAAAGGCCAATCCTTGTCACCAAGTCGTTCAGACCGTAAAAGTTATACGAGTGCTAAAGTAATAGTGGCTGAAAGTGGTGGGAAATCTCACAGCTCTGAAACATCAAACAAAACCTCAACATTGCGCCAAGATGAAAACATTGCAAAAACAGAAGACCTCGCTAGAAACGATATCGTAAAAAGTCCTGTTTTACAAAGAAATATAGATAAAATAGAAAACATGAGTAAGATTCTTACAAGTGAAGCTAACGCATTGAGGGAGTCCTTAAAAAGCTTATCAGAAAATATTGTCCGGACAAAAGAAGAATTGAATGTAGTTCAAGAAAATGATGTAAATTTTCCTTATCATCTATTTCTGATTGAAATTATAATAAATAAAATCAACATGAAATGTGACTGCTTTGAATTAGATTACAATAATCTTGTGATAGCAGCGAAATTTTTAGGAAAACAGCCAATAATATTATACGATTCGACTTACGGGAAAGTAGAAGATTTTAATCATTTAAACGTTGGAAAATCTGCATTATTTGCCATGACTTATGATAGAATATGTAGTATTAAAGAATTTGTTGTGAAGATTAATATAACTAAACAACCGCCATGTTCGAATTGTGTTACAAAAATTGCCGAAGCTAAAGTTGACTATACTAAAGAATTTGTCGGTCTTCGAGAGGAATTATGCAAAAAATGGATAGAAGAGAAACCATGTGATAATATAATGTGTACAACTTCAACACCACTGACTCGAAAAATGTTGTACTTATCTTGCGGCGACGCTGATCATTGTGATTCAATCGGTATAATCGAGTTAACAACAAGAATGTCGTTTCTGGGAAAAGAAATTACGACGGCGTTTACTGCCTCCTCTAAGACAAAATGTACTTCGGTTTTAACAAAAGAAGATAATGGAATGTCCATATATGCATGTCACAATGTTGAAATGGATGGACAGGGCAAAATTGTTTTAGACGAGAACACACTTAATAAAAAATATGTCCCGAGGAGCAATTATAGTTTATCTCCTAGAGGTTACGAAAGCCCTACATCTCAAATTTCAAGTCGACATGGTTTGAATAAACTCTACAGGAACCGTAACAATATTGTTCCGCATTATCGACAAGGTAGCTACATTTTTTCAATTCGTGTGTAGGTAAAATCTTAATAGGTTTATATTTAATTATATCATGTTATTTCAGATAATTTATCGAAATATGATGAAATATATACCAAAATGAATACGAATGAATTAAGAATTAAAGTCCCTAAAACTACTAAATTAGATAGGTTGGGAAAATATGATAGAATACAAGAACTGTGTTCTTGCGAAGAAACTCCCTACAATACTGGAGATCAAATTCAACTTGAATTACCAGATGACGTTTGTTATCCAGACAAACCTCACAATATATACTCATCAAATTTGAAATATACCTATAAAAATTGTAACAAAAGCTGTGATAATGCCGATAGAAAAATAATTAATGTCACCCCTTCAAATTGTCCGGTACCACTAAATATGGAGAAAAAAGTCCACCCTCGAAAAGATGTATTCATTTTAAAAATAGGCAAGAAGCTTGAATCTAAAGACAAGAAAACAGACCTTGAAATTGAACTTGTAACGCCGAAAGCGCCTGAAACTAAATCAAACGACAGCAATAATATATCACAACAATGTAGTTCTAATGCTTTAAAAGTAAAACAATCAGCGGGTGATAAGAAAAAAGATAAAAAGAAACAAAAGAAGAAAAAATCTAAAGAAACGAAATCAAATAAGAATAAAAATAAGTTAAAGAAAAAGAAGAAATAAAAAAAGATATACGCTTATTAGTTTTATATATAAAATTTCGGCAAATATATTTATGTCATATTCCTAATACATCTACAATAAAACAATTGGATATAACGTTTTACTAAGTAAAACAAAGTGAGAATTTTAAATTTCTCTTGACTGATGGTCAATTTATTTAAAAGACGGTTTAACTTAAAAAAGATTTAATAGGCTGGTACTTTGTACTTATTGTGTTTTATAAGCAAAAACTATACTTCTAGTGCAGTACATCGTGTAGATAAATGCATGTTCTAGTTAGGATCCCACATTCCTACGTAAAGTTGTAATACCATATTTTTAGTGACCTAATATAATGCACTACAAGTGTTGTTGTGTTATAACTGCTTGTATATTTACTAATGTAAATTTAATTAATTTTAGCTGGTCTCGGCGAATTTAGAATAAGAGATTTAAACGATGAAATTAATAAATTAATGCGTGAAAAACGCCATTGGGAAGTTCAAATAAAGTCACTCGGCGGCCCTGACCATGCCCGCGTCGGACCTAAAATGTTGGACCAAGATGGCAAAGAAGTACCAGGGAATAGAGGATACAAATACTTTGGAGCTGCTAAAGATTTACCCGGTACGCAAATTGTTTTAATAAAATTTCTCTCGTTCCTATATTTTTTAAAGTGTCTCAAAATTCAATTTCAAAATTCAAACATTTCTCCCACATTCGTGTAAATTACATAGAAAAAAAAAATGTTGCTTTTAAAAAGTTTCGTACCTAAAGTATATTTACAAAATATATTTTATTTATTGTTAGGTGTTCGAGAATTATTCGAGCAAGAGCCGCCTGCAGCGCCCAGAAGGACTCGAGCCGACCTCATGAGAGATGTAGATGCTGATTACTATGGATATAGAGATGATGATGACGGACTATTACTGCCACTTGAACAAGAAGCGGAGAAAGAAGGTAATTTAGTATACCTATGTAAAGTAAAAGTGGAATATGTGTACCTTATATTTAATCAAGTGTTATTAGTGTTTTTTAGCTTCACGCCACACTTGTATATAGCAGGGTAGGTCGAGGGGACCTTTTGTTAAAAAACTCCGTTCTCCACAAATTTCCTAATTTTCGAGATTAAAAATCAGCTTCACGCTGTACTTCACTCCCGCACACGGTAGAGCAGGCAGAGGTAATCTAATGTTAAGACACTCTGCTCTCCACTTTCCGCCAAATTCTGGAGGTATTGGGTGCTGAGTGGCGGAACTCAACTCAAGAAATAGAAAAGTAAATTGAAATAAATATTTAATTTCCTCGAGTGCGGATCGAACCCACATGGCCGTTATTCGGCGTTGAGTTCCGCCATTTTTATAAGGCTGAACTCAACGACGCGCTTTGTCTGGTTACCAGAGCAAGGGGAGCAAATAGAAATTGAACCCACAACTGATATTTTACCACGGCTCTTACAATGGCCAAGTTCACTAGACTAGTCTTAGTAAAAAAAAAAAAAATTTTTTTTATTGAAGCTTTAAGAAAACATTTTTTTTCATATTGGTTTCAGCAATTGCGAGAGCCGTTGATGAGTGGAAACGAAATAAAGAACAAAATAATGATCAAGATATGCCTGAAGAAGAAAATATTTACCCTGAAGATGTATGTGTTCATTATTTAATACAACATAACTTAATTATATCTATTAAGATATGTGAGATACAGCTATAACTAACAAAAATCTAAAATACTGTATTTATTTCAGCCGGATGATAAGAGAATAGAAGATGACGAGGATGCTGAGATGACGTCACACGTCGCTGTTCCGTCACAGAAAGACATACAAGAAGCGTTATTAAGAAGGAAAAAACAAGAACTACTAGAGAAATATGGTTGTTTAGAAGTTAAATTAGAAGAAAGCTAACAATAAACTTTTTATATGAAATTATTTTTGTGTTTATTTAGATTTTCTTTTGAATATGTTCTTACAAAATATTTTGTTATGAACTCCCCCTGTGTATAAAATATAATAAATATGTCATACACTGATTATGAATACTTAAAAATGATAGGTGGATACGATGATGATAAAAAAGTGAATCGACAGAAAAATTATGTTTTTAGCTTGTTTTATATAACTTATCCTGTTATACTGAGGGAACCTAGTACTAAGACACTCCGTCCCTCATGCACCGCCCAATTTCCGAGGAGAAACTCAATGCCACGCTGTCTCGCTAACAAAACTAGGAAGCTAAAACAAAAATAATTCATTCCCCCCACGAGAGTGAATCGACACTGACGTTTCACCAAGACTATCTCAAAAATGCATCTTGAAAAAGTCGAATAAGTCAATAGGTGCAAAATATTAAAACAAGTTATATCTTAAGTTGCCGCCTTGTTGTGTATTATATTATTATATAGACTATATAACGCCATTTGTAACAATAAAATTCCGATAAATAAATGAAATATCATTTACATATGCCATACTTATTTATTTTATTCATGAACAATTTCATTATTGACCAGAACATTAGAGTACATTGATGTTAAGCAACATATACAAAAAGAAAACATAAATTAACAGATTTAATACTTGAATTCTAGGCCCTAGCAAGCTTCTATAAAAATATCTAGGAACAATTGCACTGGTTAAACACTCTTCTTTAATTAGCTATGCAATTTGCTACTTTGTTGTTTAATCATTAATTGTACCATAAAAGAAAAGAAAAATATACTTTATAATAAACTATCTATTGTAAGAGTAGCTGCAAGGAATGTACAAACTTAATATCAATAAGCTCTTAAGACATAAATATTGATCTGATAAACTACAATTTTTAATTATATTTCATTAAATAAAAAATTTAACCTTTTTCGTATTATTTCATAATTCTACAAACTTAACTTTATATTAAAGGCTAAAGAAGTAAAATTTACTAATTGCATAAGTACTATCTCAGACTTTGTCTGTAAACAATTCGTAAGTAAGTTTAATTGAACTTATTATTATTTTTAAAATAACCATAGCCAATTATAATTATGATTTTTTTTATCGTATTCCATGGTTCATATTGTTTTTAAAAAAAGTTGAAACAAAATGAATTTTTGAATTATAATTAATATACATATACCATGCTTATTAAAAAAATATTTACTCTTAAAAATAAGTATACAATACATGACAAATAAAAATAAAAAAAAAAGACATCGCCATTTTGATAAAGAAAAATAAATGTATCACCCAGATAATAATAATCATTTCTTAACATTCAAAATATTTAAATGATCTATGGAAAGTTGATAAGAATCAGATATATCCGATAAAAATAAAATCCAGGCAACCAAAACAACCATGTGTACCGTTGGTACCGTATATTAATGAAGTTGCATTACAGTAACAAATCTAACTATATGTTTCTATTTTACTTACATTTACACATACATAATAATATCAAGATATTTATGAACAATGGAAATAAATATGAAATAAAAATAACATTTAGGACAATCAAGACAGATAGAAACTAAGAAATAGAAGTTCTACGTTTTATCACTCTCAAATGTTTTTACATAGTTAAATAAAGAAAATCGAAATTTAATACATACAAGAAAGCATCATTTATTCATCATTATTCAGTCGTACGGAATAAATGATTTTCGTATTGAAATACAAACTTTGAAAACTAAGAAATATTAATTATTAATAAATATATATTTTTCATGGCTTAAGTCCAGTATTCTTTGTGGACTTTGTGGAATTGTGTTATTTCTGTATTCATATATACTTTGTAATAGACAATTTATACATAAGCAAAATTACATTTTCAAAATAAATTTTATTTTTACTTAAATATTTCGATGAGACGAAAGAAGACGGAATTTGAATTCACTATATGTATAATACATAATTTAGCTACACCCGGGTACCAAAGCTATAATAAGCATGCTTAGATTAAACACTGTTTACCGCATTTATACCACAAATTATATTATTGCTGCATATATTTAAATGTTCTTCTAAATAAATAATATAATAGAAAGAGTTCTGACGAATGAACCATAGTATGATTTATACTTTTAAGCTAATAATAATAAATTTGATCCTAACTAAAAATATCACGTATTTTACTAAAAAAGAATAATAAAAGTACTAAGAATGTGATGTATCCATTTGTAATATATTATAATTATTAAGAAATTAATATATTGTCAGACCTATTTCTATTACATAATATGTAATGTATTATGTTTCAGTAAATCGCAAAATAATATAAGGCAATAAAGTCGAGACATTTGGGGCTATCTATTCATTTCTTTTATATGGATCGTTCGTGTAATGATTTATAACAAACATTAAGATTGAAACAAATTCTGCTGCTTGGTATCGTTTTCAAAGTCGCTCCACGCATTATTCAGTTCCATGAATATCATTTTTGCTAGGTTTTCGTTTGGGGTTCCCATTTGCTAGAAAAATCAATGGACATATGTTACGCTTATAGTTGATAAAAATATACGAATTTATATTATTAAAGACAAAATATTTAACTATCTATTTACATATTTAAAACAAACATTTTAAGGACTTTAGCTAGAGTGGTGTGTACCTTATCGGGATGTACGGCCAGACACGCTTTTCGGTAGTGACGCTTGACGTCCGCCGCGGACACCAATTGTGCCATGTCCACGCGCGTCCAGCGGCACTCCTCCCACACCACGCCGTGCAACGAGCACATGAGGGCTCGTATATTTGCCTTTTTACCTTCCGTCTAAAATGTAAAATAGAATGCAAAGTTATTATTTATTTATTTCAAATTTTCAAACCCAATCTATCTTTTTACGGCATATGAGTTTTTTTAATTAACTTCGTTCCTTTCGTGACCAAGGCCAAATTTCTTCAATTAGAACATTTCATTCTGGATCAGAATCATGAGCAACGCGTTTACAGTCACATGCTACCCGACTGCGCCACTTTATATTACTGAATATTATATGTGTACAATAATCGACAAACAACTGTATATTTGAACAACTTCACGTATTTCCCGTAAATAAAAAGGTCATAATACTGCGTCCTCCACTATTTTTTTTTATTTTTCGCACGTTTTGTTTTACAGAAATTAAAAAATAAATATCTTCTTTTCTTCTAAATGGGTATTAAATCAACTATGAACAATTTGCACCACAAGGCCTATAATTGTGTGGCCTATGTGCGTCTCATTTTAATATTATTAAAATAATACATAAGTAAGCGTTCGCGATCATTCTTATTGATAAATTGACGCCCCAACAAATTACTACTAAACATACCCATTCATGTATTTTTAGTTTATCCGGATCCATTTCCTTCACCATTTCCTCTTTCCGCATCGCATTCATGGTTTTAGGGCCGGTATCGCGTTTCGCGAAATCGTACCCCTGACTACCGAGCAAGTCGCCGAAGACGTCCATTGGTTTCTTAGTTTTATCTTCTGCAGCTTTTGGTGGTTCGAAATGGGTGCGGCTGTGAGAAAGTTGTGTAATGTTATGATTAACTTATTTCACTTCGTCTAAATTCAATGGAATTGTACATGCATACGAGTACTTTACATATGATATGAACAAGATTATGATTCGTAAAATTTATATTTCGTATTGCGTCGCGTATACAGTCAGACGTGTCTGGCGTCAAATGGAGCGATGCGTGGGTGAGGGAGTGTTCTCTGCGTACACTAACCTATAGTCGGGTTGGTGCGCGGGCGAGGCGCGCGGCGTGACGAGGGGCGTGGCGTGCGGGGTGGCGATGGGCGTGCTCAGCGGCGTGGTGGGCGGGAGTTTCGCGCCCAGGAGACCCACATCCGCGAACGGATCCCGCTTTTGTTGGTTCGCTTCTGCTTGTTGTTGCCGTGCTGGAAGTGTTTGTTTTGTTTTATCTTTATTATAGTTTTCCATATCATGACAAAAAATATATATATTTACTAAACATGAAAATATCTTAATTTTATTAATTTGATCGTAAAGTTTAAATCCAACCCAAATGAAAAAAAAATGTAACTTAGATGAATTTTAGGTGTAAACATGCGAATTTGATGTCTATAACTATGAAGTGAACAACCTATATACAAAATAACATATAAGCAAATATACAAATATTAAATAATATATCTGATAAAACTTACCTTCATCTTTAACTGGTTTCGGAGTAAGCAAAGGCTCTTGCTTAGGTAAAGGATCGTTCAAGCCAAATGGATCAAAATTGAGATCACTTGAATTGGCATTTCCTGTTGTAGTAGTAGGTGGGGGTGGTAAGTCACCGAATATGGACTCAGAGGAAAACGGCTAGAAAAGTATGAATTTATAAGTAAAAAAATATTAAAATGTCAATAACCAAATTTATTATTATAAGTAAAATCGAAAACTGTTGACATTGAGATAAATAAATATAATACCAACTTCATACAACATTTTCAAGATAAATAAAGGTGTGTATAACAACTAAATCAATTCTCTATTATATTTCCATCAACGCTCACCAGACTTGATGCGGTCAAACGCAAGCCTATTCAATATATATAATAAAAAAACCGTTTATTTTAAAACCATATTAATATTGTATCTATATATCACAAAAAAACAACAACCACAAAACAAACCTGCTTAGTATTTTCCCCCGCTTTAGAACTAAGGAAATCACCAAACGTTTCATCATTCGGTTTCTCCATCATACCAAAGAAATCAAAGGAGTCATCATTCTTCAGTTTCTTCTTATTTTCCTCTTGTACTTGTGGCGTGGGCGTTAGATTGAGGAAATCTGCTGTAGAGGGGGGTGCGGGTTGTTGAGGGGGTAATGGAGATGGGGCTGCGGGTCTTTGAGGGGGCATGGGGGAGGGAGGAGCGGGTCGTTGAGGGGGTAGCGGGGAAGGGGGCGCGGGTCGTTGAGGGGGTCGCTTGTCTGGTTGACTTGGGTAGTCTGCTGTAACTGTGGAATTAATTTAATTATATTAAAAAGTATTATGTGTCACAATTAATTAAAACAATTTTCTAATTAAAATAAATAAAGAAGTTAAAGTATGAGCTGCATTTATTATACTTATTATATTCTGTTAAAAAAAAATATCAGATTTATTTATTTGCATTTTAAAATTTCATGTTATTTTCAAACTTTACAGAAAATTTTAAAAAATTGCCTCAAAAATTATGAATTTGTATGAACTCGTGTTCTGTGGCTATGCTAGATTATGTGCTTATATAAATAAATAAATAGTGCATGCAATATGTAAAGAATGTATATAAAATATTGAATCCAAAATGTTATTTACAAATATCTAAATTGAGGGCCGTCGTGGCGTCGGGGCACAAAGCGTGACTGTAAAACGCGACTGGTTGTGGGTTCGATTCGAACTCGAGGAAATGAATTATTTATTTAAATGTATATTTTCATTTACTCGCTCCGGTGTCGCTCTGAAAAAAAAATCTAAATAAATGGCGATACACAAATAAAAGAAAATTAAAATGACAAAACAATACGTTTATGTGATTTAATACGATTAAAGCAATGTAAATAGAAACATATCATATTCTACTATACGTTAAAAAAATAGTGTACACATTTATCTACAACATACTTGTCGAAGGCTTAGCCGCGGGATTCCTTTGGAGATTAGCTGTATAAATATGAACATGTTTGTTACAATCATCAGGAATGTTACGGATGCAACATTTTAGATACAGACACCTATATACCTATATTTTATACGCGAAAGCTGAGCTGACGGATATAAAATGATTTCAGTTACATATATTAGATGTTTAGAAATTTGTTTTTAAAAGACTTTGGTATTGGCAGCTCGTGATATTTATTGTTTATTTTTTGAATTTGACTTTATTTCGAATATCCGACAGCTTTGATTACTGTTACTAACACTTCTCTAATAAGTATAAAAAGTAACAAATTTTGTGGGAAATACATAATTTACATATACAGGGTGGAAGAGGCAGCGCTTCTTTTACTGAAACTGCATATAGGGTAAAATATTTCAAACCCAGAATTAAAAAAAATAATCAAGGCACCTCAACGGTTTAGACGTAGGATTTTTTTTTCATTTCACGATTTTTATCCATACCTGTATTTCGTGTCACGCACACATACGTATGCGACGTTGCCGCTTTTACAGGTAAGTGTGTGCGTGCCTATGTTATACTTTACAAATGGCGTTTTATTTTAAAACGTTAATTTTATTATTTATTTTGTTTGAAAAAAAAACTTTTTCATTTTTGAGAATTATTTTTTTTCCGAATTATATTAGGCTTTTATAGAGTAGTTAAAACTGTGGTTTCATTTAAAGTGGCGCTGACAATTCCACCCTGTATATTTTAATATATAATATTAAATTTACACCATAAAATGGTTGTTAATAATTATATTATTACAATCACATAGACATGAATAATATATAAAAGATGCTTAAGGATAAAGACATATATTACAACAACTAGAGATAATAAGGGTTCAGCGTATACATAGCTGTAAACGCGATGGTTCTGAGTTCGATTCACACGCAAGGGGTCCTCGCTCCGTTATAAGGTAAAGCTTGGCTTTGAGTATCGCCACATAATCCGTAATATTTCGAAAATTAAGTGAAATGTGGGGAAAACGAGTGACTTAACACTAAGGTTCCTCTGCCTAAAAAAATAAAAAAACGTTACATACCAAAATTATCAATAGTCTCATCTCTCTCTAAAGTAGTGGAGAACAGTACATCAGGAGTTCTGATTGGGTATGAGTGATCTTCCTCCCACAGGTCGCTCCTTGGTTTCCTCCGCTCCCCGTTTTGCACTACGAGACTAATAACCATCGAGACGTTTGATGAGAAATGCTCGTTTACGGGACTCAATTCGTCTATGCCGTCGATTTCCGACCTGAACGTGAATAAAGGAAGTTTATTTAAAATCTTATTAGTTTGATCGACGAGTCGTGGCCGTCATGAAATTAGATGATGTTGTGTAGATACGATATGATTTTAGCATTTTTGATTATATAATTATTGGAAGATTATCAGAATACATAAATTATTGTAGCTCTTTAAAACTTAGATAATATAATAACCTTCTGAGATAGCATACTATACTCATAGCTTTTTAAAAACTTTTTTGTATCTCCTGATTTATTTAATAGGTTATTTTTATAGGTTTACACTTTAAGCCTATAATAGCCGACGATATAATTAGTTTCGATCAAATTTTACCAATTCCATATTTACAATATTTGTATTGAACTCTTTGCACTCATTACCTTGTAAACTTAATAACATGCTGATCGTAATCCAAGAAGCCAGTGTGGAATGCTACAGACATCATCGGGACACGTTGGAGTCGACCCAGTTGTTGACGTAAATGGTACACTATTATAGTTACATCGCCTACCACTGTACTATCCAAGGGAAGGGTTACCTATAAATATGAAATCAAATAAAGAAATATCTATTAAAACAAATGAAATTAAAAAATATATGTTTTTGTTTAACTCCGTATTACACATATTGCAGGGCACAGGGGACATTCGAAACATTGAATGTTGCCGCCAACACCGCCGCTTTATCTCGTTACGAGAATGAATAAAAGATGCCAATGAAAAGGAGAATAATGTATAATACTTTCGATATTAAAAGTATAAAAGTAGTACCTTTCCTTCAGCCATCATATAAAGATGCATGCTTTCATAACTTCTGAGCGGCGGCGATATCAATCGATCTTCATTATATACTTCTAGAAAGGGTCGACATCCGTCCCTAAAAACGTATTTATACAATTTATATAAAGAATCACATATCCCGATTAAGCAAGTCTTGTCAATTGAATTGTTTACAATTTTCAGTCTATCTACTGCATTTAATCCCACGTAGTTAATAAAACTTAAAAATATATTATTTTTGGTAATCTATACTAATATAAACCAAAATTTCCATGAATGATGAAGTCTGTTTCATTAAACGCAAACGTCTCAAGAATTACTGGTTTTAATTTAAATTTTTGCATTCGATAGTGGCCAACGCACAAATTTCAATGATGTAAACAGCTGTACTGGTCTGAGGTAAGTCCTGCACTTACAATGTGCTATATCTCATAAACAACTCTTAGATATTTCCATTTGACCATATGGCGAAGCCACACTTAAAACCTAGTAATATATATAAATATTTTTTTTATTTAATCATTTATAAATACATACCTAGCTTTAGTAAATAACGGAACTGGCTGTATTGTTAGCGAAACAAGTGAAACTGGTCTAAAGTGTGGCAGCACTGGCACGGGTCTGAAAATAATAAATAATATTAAAAAATTATAATAAGATCGTTATTTTTATTATTATTTATTTTCATACACTCTGATGAATGACTCTTTCATGAAACTCTTCAACCGGATTAAGAGCGTATATTTAATATTATTTTAGGTATAACTAATTTGATCTTGTTTCATCTTATACTGTCATGTTATTGTCATTGTGGAAAGCTATACATTCAACAATGACGATAATAGTATAATCTAAGTTGATTTTATATTTAAAAATAGCTAAAAGTAAATTACATACTATACATGCATGAAAAAATGCTATACATGCCTTATAATATTACTGAGGTAGTATAAATATCTTAGTTGACTCGGTGGGAGATTAATTGGTGTCCTTTTAACGGCGAAAATTTGCAACGCATCTTCAGGAACAGTTACTAATTTTGAGTATATGAGTAAACCACAAAGGAGCATACAGGATCTTGATTTCCCATCCTAAAAAATGAAAAATAAAACTAATTTCACTTCAAGTTTTAATTAGTCAAACTTGCTTATTTTTTCGTTAATTCTTATTTTTTTTCCACAGGAATAAATATTTAATTTGTCTATAGTTTTCTGAAAAATTCTGGAGGCACTGCGTGGTGAGCGATGGAAGTCCACGCCACGCTTTGTCTCGTAACCAGAGCGAAGAAATAAAAATATTAAATGCTTCAATCTCTTCTTAGTATTTAAGTTAAAAAGTACTAAAATAATTAACCACATACCTGGCAAGCAATGACCAGCGCGGACTTATCATCCTTCCCCAAATACTGATACATATGTTGTAATAAAGCGTAATATGGAGCTAATAATGGCGCCTTATAGTCATCAGTCGGCCACACCGCCGTGTCGGTCACTAGCTGGCGTCGTGGGAAACGGGCGCGAGCGTCATGGACTGTATAGACACAGTATTTACCGTTTGGGTGGTGACTTTCTAGGTACATCTGGTAATAGGTATGAAATAATATATTATTATATCTTTGTATGTTGTTTTTAATAAATTATACTAGGTCGTCAGCTGTGCTGACGTCATGTTTTTTGAAAACGCCTGTGGGGAGTCTTCTTCGACATACATAATATATGGTACATTTTAATTAGCTCCAAACGAAGGTATAGTGGGTTACATAGAAACGATTAACGTAAATTAATATAAGTTCTAGCTTTTTTCAACAAATGGAACATCCAACACAAAAATATTTTTTGAATTCGTAGTTCCTAAACTTGGCACTTTCGCCCAAACAAACCCTTCAGATTTATAATTTTAGTACAGATTATATTAAGATTCGCAAATGAACACTTTGTCACTATAGTAATTATTTGCTGCAATATGGCGCGATTCGTAAGCTGTTTAAATAAACTGTTTAGTATTTGTATGATAACTATGTAGGTAGGTACATTTGGAATTTGTCATTTATTATATAATGGTCTTATATGTTTTGACTCTATAATACCATTGTTCAGATGCGTTTTTTGTGAACTGTAATGGGTAGGGGTTCAATTCCTATTCATAAGCACGAAATGTCATCATTAAATCTATACACATATTGTATTCTTGTTACCTAAATAATCTAAATTAAAGCTTTTAATATAAATTTTACATCAATGTTGAGATTGTTTATAAATATGTTATAAACATTTTCTATATCTCATTTTTCTAACATATCAAAAAATACTATTTCAGTGGTTTCGAACATTCTTTATCATTAAAATAACGTGAAATATAACATATACTCACTCTAACATCTTCAATGTGATTGGTTTTGTATGCGCTTTCCAATAATTCGGAAGGATACGACATAACTACAACGCGACTAGTGATATAGCTGATATCGAGGTCAGCGCGGGCTATTGATCTATAAACAAAAAAAAAGATATTGTAAAAAAGGATACATTACTTAAATATGATTTGTAAACATACATTTTCTTTACTTTTTTATATTTTGGTGTTTGAATTTTTGATAAAACTTTTCGACATTCGAAACTTCACCAACTACTATAATTGCAACGTTGAGCAGGAACCATGCGTAAAATTAATAAAAATATAAAACAACTCACTGTTGAACCGTTTGCATAACTTTTGACGATGTATCCTTCAGATTTTTCAAGAAGCTTCCCGCACCATCCTTAAGGGATGAAAACAATCCCCCCGAAGTAGGAGGTGCTTGAGGTATAGGCGTGTGTTGTGCGGGAGGCGGCCGCGCAGGGGGCGGCGGGCGACTCGGCTCCGGCGGTCGCGGGGTCACTGGCTCCTGGACGTTTGTGGTTGGCTCTTTGACCGCTGGAAAAAAAATTGTGCTTGGCGGGAAAATGGAAATGTCAATGTTAAATTCCGAATCATTTTTAATTTTGTTTTGCCAATAATTGACAAATAAAAATTTAGCAATTTGTTAATTATATTGATTATAAACTTTTTTTACTTATTAACTAATATAAACTTTTGTTAACTTTGCTTAATAGCCAATTAAATTCAATAAAATTGGTAAATATGTGGATATAAAAACAACTGATTTGCCTTTAATTTTATCTTTATTTCTAAATTTAAATATATCTTTACACTTTCACAAGTCATTGCTTATAGCCTAATAGTAACAAAAATATTGCTTGCATATATTATGTAGTTATATAAAACAATGGTTTCCAATCATTATTTGTCTACATTTCAAAAATGTGATGTTATATTAAAAATACAATATTAATTAGCTCCTCAGAAACCTGTTAATCGTTTTTATAATAAATATTTATGAAAATCTAACTTTTTTATTCTTAAACAATTATGTATCCTGACACTGAAAGATACATTGTTACAATTCCATTTAAATTCGAAGAAATATTTTAGTTTAAAACAATATAATCAGAACTAGCAGCATGTAATAAAAATAGAACCTAAGGAATGTTAGAATTGAGTGAAAACTACTTTCCAGAAATACAATAGTAATTTCAATTTTATGTAAAGTAAAACAGAACGTTAATTACCTAAAAAATGAAGAATACTTTCGAAGATGGTTTTAAAATTAAAATCACTAAAAATGTAAACTATAGTTGTCTTTTTACGTGATCAATAGTGGTCATGGTGGTTTTCATTACGATTTTTACACTATTTATTTAATATTGCACGAAAAGTTTTTTGTCTGCATAAATATATAAAAGAAATCACTATCAAAGTACTTGTATATGCAATTAATTATAATAAGAACTAAAATATTTAAAGTTACGAATACTGTTTTTTGTTATCCTTTTAAAGAAAAATACAGATTCTTATAATATACGTAAAATTTCCGGTAACTACTTAAACATTAAGATTTACTTATTAAGAAAAATAGAAATAAGTTTATTATAATAAATCATAGAACGTACTTTGTACAGTATTAACTACATTTTAATAAGATTTAGGTACCTACAATATATCGATATTTCCATTCTCTTTCGAAAACAAACCGATTTTTCAGTGGTTTTTATATGGTACATAACATAAACAAAAATCAAGTACATTCTTTTTTCATGTAGTTTCTATTTTTGATTCGTCTTTAAGAAAATTATTAACATAAAAATATACTCAACTAAAATAACTAGTCATTAATTTTAATGCTTTTCATTACAATTGGAATGTTACATACAATAGCGTCTTCTCAATTGATTTTCTAATATTATTGTCTAATATCTACTTTTTAACAATTTGGATTCTTTATTGCAAACAAGAATCAAAAAGATTTTACTATATAATAAATAGATTATAGTCAAACTATTTATTTAAAAATATCACAACAAAAAAAGAGGATGTTTGCCTAAGCAAGTATAAAAAAATAACATAAATAACACGCAATGGCGCCGCACTGCGACTGAACAAGAGGGAATTTATTCCAAAAATAGTATCAATTGAACGATATGACCTTTATCCAGAATATGAACTTGCAATTAAAATTAATAGCCGCCGTATTTTTTAAATAGGGTGCGAGGATGAAGGTCTGTTTTTAGTGGAATGTTGTAGTAACTTTGCTCATCTATATATATACGTGTATATTAAAATATATTTGATACA
The DNA here is from genome assembly GCA_016802625.1 of Heliconius numata. Lineage (NCBI taxonomy): Eukaryota > Metazoa > Arthropoda > Insecta > Lepidoptera > Nymphalidae > Heliconius > Heliconius numata. The sequence goes on from JAEBDU010013172.1 coordinate 603,435, forward strand.
AGCTTAAAATACCGATTCATATTAAAAAAGGATTTTTATCGTAAAATTTTCTCTTAACAATTTTAATAGAGAAAACAAATATTGGTGATTGAAAATATACTTTTATTGTATCATAGCACAGTACCTAAATATAAGAAATAAATATTATTTTTAGTATTTATTACCACAAATTCGATTTCAATATCGATTGACAAAATGCAGTGGCATGCAGTTAAGTAAGGTAGGATAGTTAGTATATTTTTGGCACATTTTAAGGCAGCGCGGCGCGACGGCGTAATTACTAATAAATAAAAACAATACTCATCATTGCGAGCATATCCATTATGTCTAGTAAGCTTTCAAGATGGAGTCCAAGGATTCATGCGCCACGGGTCATTTAAACGAGAAAACAATCGGGCACCCAAAAAAGTTGAAAACACCTAAAATGAAAAAGAAAACGTGATATGCATGGACACTGACCTTCGTGTCGATTCAAGTCGCATGCCTTTACTTCAGATAAAACTATTTTTTTTATCAAGATCGACTGTTTTGATAGACGGTACCTACACAATATTTTAATTTGAATATATATATTTTTTAAATAAGCAATCAAAGTAATTATATGAAAGTCTAGAAGGTAGATATTAAAGCGTTTTCCAAAAGGTAAGACAAAGGCATGTGACTTCATCTGTATAGACACGGACATGCAATGATTTAGCTCATACTAACAGAACAGGGACAAGCGTCGACTAATCACATGCAAATTATACAGAAAATAAATAATAGCCAGATGGAAACTGATATCGGTCTGTTTCAACGATCCTAGATATAAAATACCTTTTATCTCTACCTGTACTTAAGTGATTTATGAAACCTAGCTCTAATTTCGAAACTATTTATTAGGCTACACAAGAAAACCACTCAATTAATGCTACACATAAAATATTTCGTGAAAATATCAATCATCCCCGAATGGTGCCAATGTTGGACCTATCTACAATGCACAGTATCAAAATGAGTGCCAAATAAAGTAAATTTACGTAAAACCATCACCTTTACTTGATCGTTGTATCCATATCTAAAGTTGTATTGCTCGTAAGTAGTAACAATGCAATATGTAGGTATCATAATTATTAAAAATTGTTTTTACCTCATGTTTTACAAAAAATAAAATGCACGCTTGGTTTAGGCTTTCATAAATGTGATTCTGGTTTATAAATTATTATTATAAAAAAAGTATGTTTTATAAATAATTTGAATCGTTATTACAATATACATTTGTTAGAATAAATATAATTAAGCTTGTTTGTTTCAATTTTACTAAAGTTAGAGTGCTTATTCATGAATTATTTATATTCTTAGGCCTTGCGTTAAAATGGAAATATAATAACCTACGTAAAGATACAAATATAAAACAAAACAAAAAATATTATACTACCTATATATATTTTACCGGTTAGTTCATTCGTTTAACCAATTAGGCAACATTCTTACTTAATGTGCGAACAGTTAAAAATTAGTAAGCGTTAATAAATTATGAAAGGTTAGTGTAGCCATAGCAAGTTTTTAAGTTAATTTACCCTTATTTCCGTGATATCCTTTCGAAAGTATTCCTCCTTTATACTGCATGAACTGTTTATAAATAAAAACAAACCAATAATGATGATAATATATCCTTTTATTTCCCTTCAACTGACATTATATAAATAAACAAAAAAAATGAAATATGATTTATTTTGGCATGTTTTAGAACAATCGTCTGCCAAATGATCACTTATTGTATTAGCGATTATATAAATTATGTATGAATATTACATATATGCTTTCCATATACATAAATTTCGTAATTCATCTCTGCAAGTCTACCACCATATTGTCTCAAAATATCATAAATCCATGATTTATGTGACATGTTTGTACAATGATTTACTTAGAATTAATTACTTATTTTTCCTTAATTTCGACTAGTAAATACACCAATAAAATGTGAAATACCGATAGACGATTAATATACATTTTAAGTGCTGTTCACCAAGCCACCGTAATGTTAGTATCGAATTATGAATAAAATTTTTGGCTTCCCACATTGTTAGTTTGCAAAATATGAAACATCTTATACATTGATTATATTGTTTGTTGCTTTTATTCCTACAATTGTTACAAAAATGCTAAAGTATTAGCTGATAGAAGGAATGTAATCATAATATGTCTGTCATCAAGACTACTATTTAAAATTTCAATTATTAATATTAAGTTAAACTTTAAAAAAAGAATAGAATATATTATATAATATGGGGTCTCATTAATTAATTATAATCAGTGTAAAGTATATAAAACCTAGAGGAATGTCACATAACTTTGTTAAGAAAAAGTAGTGCATGTAAATAGCATGATATAACCCTAAATCTAACTCCAATCCACACACTTTATAAATGTGTGCTGTCTTTTTTGGTAATAACATTTTAAAAATAATTTAATTATCTAATTAATTTTAATGTTCTTTCGCTTTATTTTTTAAATATTTTCTCATGGCATATTATAATTAACAATGAATACCAACTCTATGGTTTAATATTCAACAATAGTTAGTATTTACTATTCTTCACTTGAGACTAGACACTTCAGTGATGTGAAGCCATATTTATTTAGACCATTAACGATTGTAGCAACAAGCGTTATCATAAAACAATTTACTGAAAACAGCATCCATACTATATAACATTATTATTATTAGTAAATTATGAAAAGTCAAATAAATGCTATACTACCTTCGATGGGCCGTGAATAAGTCCAATATAACATTCTTACCTTGTCTGTCGATATCGGAATGTAAAGACACTCTCTCTATTGGTTTATAAATTAAATAATAAACTCAATTGAAAACAGAAAAAAAAAATAAAAAACAAAATTTGAGTGTAAAAAGTCAAAAAATACTTGACCATTGTTAGCTCGATAATGCAACAGAACATAAACGTACCGTAGATAGTAATTCGTAGTAACATCGATATATTTATTTTGTTGAAACGATACGCGCGACTTAGGATATGGTAGTGTAATATTTACTTGACTTCTTATTACCTGGCGAGCTAGTGGCCACAGATTGTTCAACTTTTTTACGCTCAAATTTGAGTGGTTGCTTGAGATTGACGTTGTTCGACTCGGCTATGGCCGCCAGCCGCTCCAATACACTGCTTATGGGTAGACGCTCCTCGGGGTTCACTGTAAGGCAACCACCTGCAAAAACGTCCACTGTCAATCAATATTATACTTTATATCCATCTTCCGTAAGTACTGGACTAAACATAAGTAACATTTGACCATGTCCACTATGTCACTACGTCACATGAATTTCATGATTTTTGACCCTATATTCGTCCATGTCATGGCTGGTCACATTTGTGAGATATATTTGCAAAATGCAAAATTGAGAATTATAACACACTACTCACTTACACCAAATTACATAAAATATAGTGTCTGTTATCACTCAATCCTTTCAAAAATATTACATATTAAAATAAAGCAGAAGAATTTTAAAAATAAATTAGAGGCCGTTGTGGCGCAGTGGGATCAGCGTGTGAATGTCAACGCAACGGTTGTGGGTTCAACTTCCACTCGGATTAAAATATTAAATATTTAATATTTTAATTTCTACCCTCCAGTATAAGGCAAACTTAGGTACAGTGTGTGTCTTAACATTAGGTTCCCTCTACCTACCCTGATATATATGGGATACAGTGTGAAGCTAAAAAAAATTCTTACTTATAATTTCATGAAAACATTTATATCGTTGATCGTTGGGGTTCAAGTTATAATTTCCATTTAATATAGCTAGTTTTGCAGAATCCTCAAATGGATGTTGCATATAACATAAAGTATATAGAATACATCCTAAGGCCCATACATCCACTTCATGGTCTATTTTACGATTGTCCCATGTGTCGAGCATTTCCGGTGCCCTGTACATAGGTGTGGTGAACTGTGCCAGCTGAAATAAATACCAAATATTTAAAAAATTGTTAACAATATTTGTTCAAATCTTATTTTAAAATGAAAACTTTTTAGCAGAATCCAAATTTTAGCAGTAGGGCTGAAAATTTTAAGTATGTTAACAATTCAGACTAGAGCTTGCAATTGCCTAAATAAATGTTGTCGGCAAATAGAATCTAGTGTCAGCAACATCCAAAACGCTCCATCTTCTACTTTCTGTTCAATTTCTGAGATATTAAACATAGAATGGCATTGCTTGGTCTCACACTATGTCTGACCAGAGTGGAAAAATGAAACTAATTTATTTTTCAAGTGAAAATCAAACCCACAACCATTATATGTAGTCTGGGGCTATAGCAATGTCCCACAATGGCAACTATTCATTTGAATGTTTTAAAATGTATGAAAACATTAACACTAATGAATATAACACAATCATTAGATTTGTGTTTAACTTGTCTGATTTGAAAATTAATTAAACAAAAAAGATAGAAATGTTTAAATTGGAAATTCTAGCTATCATTATTGTAATAATTTGAAAAATTATGTTTTAAATTGTCTATTGTTCCACAAGCAGGCCCAGTGATTGGTTTGGTTGGTGATGAAAATGACAACTAGAAAAATAATATACAATATGACATATACATGTCATCAAAAACTTCAATGTAGGCATTGCTTATTGATGGGTGTGTACAAAAATGGAAGATATTACTTAAAATGTTTGTAAAAATATATTTTTTATTTGTAACTTCTAATATACTTTAATATTTGTCCCTAATTTTTGGAGCACATATATAAGTTTACTTACATTTTCTTCTAACATATTTCTTTGATTTGCACTCCATGAGGGATTTGGCATATAGACATCTGTAGTGGCAGAACCAAAGTCACACAGCTTAATTGTACCTTTAAAAAATTAACATTGCAAATGTCATACTTAAATAAAATTTAATATTATGCATAACAATAAATTTAAATATTATAAGCAAACAGCATGAAGCTAAAAAGAAAATATTGAGTTTTTTTACAGCAAATGTATCATAGCTGTTAAGGAGATCAATAAAATAAGATAGATACCTTCATTAGATATTAAGAAATTTTCTAGCTTGAGATCACGGTGGGCTATTGGAGGCACTTGAGCATGCATATGTTGCACAGCTTTACAGGTTTGGTAGAAAACTCTTAAAATTGTAGGTAGCGGAAATGCTTGACCTCTATTTTGTAAAGCTTCCATTAAACTTCCTCCACTACAAAGATCTGTTAGTAGTAAATATTCACCCATGCCATGGCTAGTTTTTGCTTTATCAATAAAAGATGCTGCTATATATTTAATTACATTCGGATGTCCAGACAGTTTTTTCAATATACTAATCTCTTGAATTATATTCTTATTTGCCTGTTCATCAGCTGCCATAAGCCTTTTCAAGGCATACTCTGTACCAGAAGATACATCTTGAGCAACATATACAAATGCAAATCCACCTAAAAATATATTTCTTTAATTAACAATTTCATTAAGAATAAAATAAAAAACTTAAACGATTTACAAACCTTTTGGATAGGAGCCAAGATACTTATATCATCATATTCTAACATGAAATTTTCTGGATAATTCTAGTGAAGTCTACTTTAAAATATATTAAAGATATATTAAGTAATGGGAAAAATTTATATTTTAAATACTTATATTTTGTTTATCCACTTATAGTAGAGTAAGTTTATAAAAATTACTTTGGTAATAAGACATTTTTTTTGTAAATTTATCACGATAAGCTATAACAACTACGAATATAACATTAAAGGACAAAGAGAAGTCAAACAATGAATTCTTACGCCCCCCATAGGATTTTATAGCGTGCAGTGAGTGACCCAGTAGTATTGCGAATTAAAAATGTGTTTGTGAGCAAACGTTAAAATTACTTACTACGCACTTACCTTCAGCAATAACTTTCTTGATTCTCAATTTCATATTCCCTATCTCCACAAATTGGCCAACAAAATCATTATCACTGCCACCGTTGGCACCTCCAGAACTGAAGTACCCCATTGCAGATTTAAAAACACTCATGTTTATTAATATTTTTTAAAACTTAAACGGAAAACTCACAAGATAAATAAACACATATTAATTAATCCCGAGCATTTGATCCATCATTTCAAGATCTAAACGAGAACAGAAGAAAAAGATTTGCTGAATGGCAGATTACATGGATTTCGTAAAGTGGCAGTATACAATAAGGTTGCCACTATTACATACAATATAAATATCTATCTTCGTAAATATTTTATGGCTGGCCATACTATTTTGAACTAAATTATTTTTATATTTAACTGATTTGTATTAAAAAATATAATATCTAGTACATATAACATTCGTTGTATATTTTTTTTTATAATTGAATTATAAAGAAATATTGTATTACTGTTCCATATTAACTGTTATTAGTAGTATCGATTAACAAAATTCTATTCAATTTGACGTTTTACAACACTATTTGTATGATATACAACGGACAACGGCACTTCCTTATGTCTTGTATGTATTTCATTTTTTGTTGTTATTTGATATTCACTTAGATTTGGATGACACAAATCTGGATGCTGAATGTGACATATTTTCATAAAGCAAAATAAATAACGTGTTGATGTGTTTGTTATATTATTTTAAGAAATTTGACTGTGCTAATGTATATCTGCTTTAAAATTAAGAATGGGCTTTGAAATCAAGAGGTTTCAAGGTGACGTCGACGAAGAACTTATTTGTCCTATTTGTTCTGGAGTTTTAGAGGATCCTTTACAGGTAGGATTTTTTATAGATATATATCCTATAATATTAGTACGTACTTATAGTACTTGTGTAATTTTTTAGGCACCAGCTTGTGAACATGCATTCTGTCGTGCATGCATAACAGAGTGGTTTAGTCTTCAACCAACATGTCCTGTTGACCGGCAATCGGTAACCGCAAGCCAACTAAGACCTGTTCCGAGAATACTTCGTAACTTGCTTTCCAGGTCAGTGTACAACATAACTTATTTAGTTTTACCTATTACCAGAACTAAAATATTTCAGGTTATGATTTGTTATTAAATAGTGTATTGAGCTCAACTTCAATAAAATATTGCTATGACACAAGTATTATTCTTTTAAACTTATTATTTATTTTGTGATGTATATACAAAGAAATTGTATTTGCTTGTCTCATTTTGTTAGTGGTGTTTGTAACAAAATAGTGCCTTAATTTGCATGTATATGAATATGTATGTATATATAATAAATACATAAGTAATAAAATATATGAAACAATATGTATAAGGTTGTCATTTTTATTTTCTTTTGTTTTTTTTCAGATTATGTACAAGCTGTGATAATGCTCCTCATGGATGTACCGCTATCTTAAAACTTGACTCACTGGCGTCACATTTAGTAGAATGTATGTATCTATTTTTATAATAAATAAAATTAATTGTCAATATCTGTTATATTTAATGATTTTGAAGTATATATACTAGTAGAGTCTATTTAGAATTTCCAACAAATTCTCAGCTGCTTGCGTTTTAGGAAAAAAAAACTATTTTTATTGTATTTATGTTAGCAATAAATAATTATTATATGCTTAAAGTAATAGTAAAACTTGTAAGTAAATTATAGAATTAAATAAAAAAGCCAACCATAGTCAACTACTGTGTAACATGATACTTATAAGATATTGATATAAATATGTAATTGGATAAATGTAGAGTGAAAGGTTAAGGAGTAACTTGTACTTGGTTTATAACTTACAAGTGTAATGTGAAGTAATACTGTAAGTTACTAAAAATGTGAAGTAATTTTCATTGATAAAAAAAATAAAATAATCAATAGTGAAAATATACACATAATAATAATCTATATAGAGATTTTTTGTGTATTGGAATAGTGTCTAATTGGAAAATGCAATTGCAATGTCTATAATTTAAGCAGAAAGCAGCGTTTGGTTTGTTGAGTCACAAAGTTCTCTCTGTCTAACCTGCTGTATGCAAGATACAGCGTAATAATTAAAAAGTATTATAAAAGTTTATTGTTAAATAAAAACAATAAAAATCTTTTTTGACTATAATTTAAAACATAAGTAATTAGCATTTCACAAGAGATTATATCTTTTAAACAAATTATTTTTATTAATAACAAACATATATTTTTTAGGTGAATTTAATCCCAAAAGGCCAATGCCATGCGAGGCAGGCTGTGGGCTTGTAATACCAAAAGACGAGTTAGCGGAACACAACTGTGTAAGAGAGTTACGTGCTCTGATTGCCACGCAACAGGGCAAGCTCACTGACTTCCAACAGGAGTTAGCTGAACAGAGACTGGTCATAAATGAACATAAAAGAGAATTGGCGTTACTCAAAGTGAGTAATTTTTGTTATGCAATTGTTATTAGAATTTTTATTTCAATTTCCAATTGATATGATAAAATATTGTTAAGTTGCAGAAGGTTGCAGTTCTTAATGTTTTGACTTTATTTAGTTAATTAACTAACTAACTTGGCTACACAACACTAGTGAGTGAATTGTGTGTACAAAGACTATTAAAAGAATCTTACTTATTTATTATAGCTGTCCTTAAGTATTTTTGACAAATTTCGTGTACCTAATAAATTCGAGAGAAATTAATAAAAGTTCTGACTTTATTCCTTGAAACTAGGACTTTATGCGAGCAATGCGCGTGTCAAACCCTACAATGCGTGCACTCGCCGATCAAATGGAGCGCGAAGAGGTGGTCCGTTGGGCCAGCTCTCTGTCGCGAGCGCGCGTCACGCGTTGGGGTGGCATGATCTCCACGCCCGATGACGTCCTTCAGGTGGTAATTATATCACTTGTTTTATATGATTTTTTTTGGTTATGGTAATATTATTATTTTTTTTGATCATAGTAGTAATTTTAAAGTGTGTTGTTGTGTTTGTTATTTTGTATTTAAAATTGAAAAGTATTTTAATGATCTTTCGTACCCTTAAAAATGCGACAAGGTAAAAATAACAAATTACTTAAAGGTAATTTAAACTGAATGGTTTGGGTATCTAATAAAATGGTTTTAAATATTACACTTACGATAACTTGGACAATTAATGACGCTTAAAGTCGCTATATCTTTAACAGATGATGATAAAAAGGAGTTTGTCAGAGTCAGGCTGTCCCCCGCACATCATTGATGACCTCATGGAGAACTGCCACGAGAGACGGTGGCCTCCTGGCCTATCTTCCTTAGAAACAAGACAAAATAATAGAAGGTATGTACTATGTAGATTTCGGTTTGATTACATTAGATTTCTTTTATAATTTACACATTTTATGCAATAGTGCTTAGTAGTTTATAGGAACCTAAATTTTTCCCTAATAGATCACTTGAAAAATGTATTTTTTCCAAATATTTTTATATTTCCTTTGTAATGAGTTGATGGTAAAGAAAGCTTAATTACTTACTTACTATTATTATAATTTACTATCGAATTTCAAGTTAAACCACTTAAGATATTATCGAAAATTGTATGGTGCATGGAGTATGAAGTGTCTTAACACTGTTTCCTCCGCCTATCCTGCTGCGTGCAGGATATAGAGTGAAGTAAAAAAAATGTTATATACTTTTCTTTACTTTACAGATTATATGAAAAATACGTCTGTAAAAGAGTCCCCGGGAAACAAGCGGTGCTCGTCTTACAAGTAGATAACACTCATGTAGATGAACATATGATGGTGGAACCCGGACTTGTTATGATATTCGCCCACGGCATTGAATAACATAAACTGTATAGACATTTTTTATACGAACTGAAGTTTATAATATAATATAATATATGGAAGGATTATTTTGTGTTGTGCTATAAATAAAATCGTTTTAGAAAATTGACAGTTGAATTATCACAAATAAAAAAATAAGATAATAATATTTTTAAACACTGTATAAATAAAAACTGCCAATATATTGTGTTGCTAACCATAGAATTTAAATCAACAGACAAATGTATAATAAAATCATTATTATTTTACTATTCGCGAGAGAATATCTTAAAGCAATATATTTTGAAATGAAAAGTTGAACATTCCTAAAAAAAATAGATATAAAAGGACTTGATTTTGCTTTATATATTGGTATGTAGCAGACATCATTGTGTAAAAATATATTTAGCTAGATATTTTTTTGCCTAAAAGAAAAAAATTAAATTAGTAGAATTAATTTCTTTGAACATAAAATACTATGATACACATACAATTCTCATATTGCACAAAATACATAAATAGTGAAATTCAGTACGAGAAAAATGGCAGTGCAGAGCACCCCAAACATACACCTGTGGTTGTGAGTTCGATACCCACTCGCGAAAAAGAATTATTTTCATTACCTATCCTTGCAAGAAAGTTCGGCGATGAGACGGTAAAGTGTGTCTTAACCCAAGTAGGCGGGATATGGTGGGAAACAATAAAAATAATAATAGTCATAATAATGTAAGTTTTGTCTGCTACATAGGAGTATATCATTTAATGTGGCTTTTTTATATTATATTAGATTAGTAATTCAGTGCTGTGTTATGTTAATATCCTACAATGTAATTGCGACGCTCTTATAATAAATAATAAATCTGCTATCTATTAGAAATCAATTATTCTTACATTTAAATATTTTTTTATTTCAATGTTAATAATTTAGTTTAATAATTTGTTGTTAAAATTGATAAGTTCTGTATAATGTGATATTATTAGGAAATTTTTTTATGTGTATGCAACCACCTCCAGTTTTTTATTCAAAATTTTAATATATTTAGGTGGATCTAGAATAAATTTTTAATTAAACTGATTTCTATTGTTTTATTATTCAGAATTAATAATAGTGCACTTATCATGATTCCCTTGGGACACTTCCAATTGAACTCGATGGAAAAAGATACAAATTTCCCCTGGATTAGGTTTTTATATTAAAAATAAATATAATTCTTTATTTTCTCTTTAGTGGCTGATTGGTTAGCTTATTTTCACCAAATATGCACAGTGAGTTATGAGGACGACTTGAGTACTCTAAAGAGTTTATTTAAGCTAAAGAAATTGAAATTGATTTTTTTGTGATTTGGTTTAAAATTCCATATATTTAAACTAACATGTGTGTACAATTTATTGTTACAATTTCCGTGCTATAAAAGCCTAACTATTTTTTTTCCTTTGAAAGTAAACCGTATTTGTAATTTATTTATTAAAGAAATACTATTTATAGCGGGTAATGTAAATGTAGGTAATGATCGGCGATTTTCGGCGTCAGTCACTGAGGGCGTGAGGGCATATGACTAGTAGTGTTGCCGATCGATAGTCGACTGTCGATAGGCTATCGATATTCTATTGATAGTTGTCCGATAGTAGGACTATCGATATTTAAATCGATAGTATCGACACTATCGATAGTTCATAAGAGTACAATACTATCCCCCAGTCAGAAAGATATCGATACTATCGATAGTATCGATACTATCGCGAATTAGCGTACAATCGATAGTCCAAAACAATCGATAGTATCGATACTATCGATTCTATCGATACTATTGTTTCCTAGACATTCAATTTTCTGATTAGGAGATAAGATACTATCGATAGTATCGATAGTATTGCACTTCGCCAATAGTATTGTATTCTTCTAAACTATCGATAGTTTCGATACTATCGAAAATATCGATACTATCGATTGTCCTATCGATCGCATAGGCTTTTTTAGATTAAAACTATCGATTGCGAAACAATCGATAGTTTGGCAACGCTAATGACTAGCACACAGCAGTCAGTGACGTCGTCAGCATAATAGCATAATCTAAAGTATACATCAATGAGGACATTATTATGTTGTATTATTCTTAGAATTAGGATTAATTTTTTTGCTAAGCTGTCGCGGTTCTGAGCGAATACACCGCTAATAAATACTTCGCAACGATGGACATAGGCATAGATTACTATAATGTTTTTAAACTGTGTTTATTTTCTAATCTGCCTCAAAAAGTCAAAGTCATTAAACGTCAGGTGATAAATTGCCTGTCATTGTATAGTATAGTGTACTGTATATGTGTTGTCTAAAACTAATTCTTTCTTTAAAAAATCTTTAGAAAGTGCTTTGCCAATGATAAAAAATGTCTGAAATGGAAGTATCTGAAAGTAGCAACGATTGCACAAATGATTCACGTAAGATTAAAATTATTTATAAATATGGAATCAATTTAAATATTTTGTTTCTAATTCCTTACCGGTTACTTCTTTAGTTCTCCTGGATCGTGTCTTTTTGCGGCTTGGAAATGCGAATACTGATGACCAGCTGGAGAGCTGTCTTAATAGATTCTTACCTCCAGTAATTTTAAAACTGTCTTCTCCTCATGAACAGGTTACTAAACTGTATTTGTATATAGCTGAGACTATTTTACGTCATAATTTACTTCTTTAAATACAATAATGTCCTTATTATTTTAAAGAATTAATATGATCTATTAATGATTAGATACATTGTATTCAACACGACAGATTGGATATAAAATATAAATTGTCCTTTACTTATTTTTTTTATAGATTCGGACTAAAGTAATGGAGCTTTTGATCCATGTAAATAAGAGGGTAAAATGTAGAAATGATGTCCAACTACCAGTAGAAACACTGCTCCAACTTTATAGAGATCCTACTGCCAATAGTTTTATTATTGTAAGTATGTAACCTTTTTTTATATTGGTATGTGATGGTATCATTTTTTACTTTTAAAAGATTTATTTCAGAACTTTTCTATAATTTACATAACTATGGGTTTCCCAAGACTCCCCAGAGATAAACAATTGAATTTAGCACCAACATTATTAGAAGCAATAGAAAACAAGCCTCCTCAACATCAAGATGGGTTTGTATTCAATATAATTATTGCAAAATTATTTTATTTAAAAAAAATATTGCTAAATTAAATAGTGTTAGGTTTCTCAACCACAAATAATTATTGGTTATATTTTTTGTAATTTAGGTTGATTTGAATAATTATGCATGTGTATTGTATTGTTAAATAAAACTAAAATACTTTTAAGAAAATGTATAGATATTTTAACTTAGTGGAATTTGATCCTGCATGTGTCCGTGGAATTCTCATCAAGCTATGTGGACATTCTTATACACTTATTATAACTTTATTTTTTCTGTTGTTAGTATCTCTGTAGGGACATTTTTACAAATTTGTTAAAAATATTTTTCTTACCTAAGTGTAATAACACTTTAAAAATGTAAAATAAAAGTAAAATGTGTTTTTAATATAGTTAATATTTTTTAGAATGTTAATGTTAGTCATGCCTTTACTTGGAGATATCAAGGAGACTAATCTTAATTTAAAAGAAAAGCCAAAGGTATCTACTCTGATTTTAAAATTTGCAACTGATGTTCTGTTGTTGCCCTACAGGTAAGAATATTGTGTATTTCTTTAGCTACATATAGCAGAATAGGCTAATGTTAAGACGCTCCATCTCTATGCACCAATCAATTTTAATTCACTGATTTTATATATATTTCTTAAATATCAGTTTACTTAATTATTTACCTTCAAGAAAATTATGATGCAGTGAGACAGTGTCTGTAAATGTTTTACTTGTGGGTACGAGAAAGTACAGCATTGAGTTGTGGAACTCAACATATATATAATTTAAGTAGTAAATGAGGAATGGAGTGATTTAACACTATGGTGTCCTATGCATACTTTGTTATATTTTAAGATAAATATTAGTATAGTAACTCATGTATAAATATATAATCTAACGGGATAATTATTTCATATAAACTGTTTAAATGTTGATAAAATAAATTTATCTTATAGAGCATTACCAAATGCTGGTGAATATGACTTTCAAGTACCACCTGGTATGAGTCTTAAGTCTTACAAACGACTTGTTGAAAAAAATCAAATTAATCCTGAACAACTGGAAGAGGTAACAACACTTATAATTTTAAATAATAAACAAAAATGAGTATTATCAACTTAACTTGTTTTAATGTCAGATTTTAATTACTGTTGTAATGTCATGTAAAAAGACAAAGCATAATGTTGAGTTCCCCCATCCAACACATAATGTGTGGAAAATTGGTGCTAATTTTTTGGAGTTAGTTAGTTAGTTTTTTGAATAAATAAAAACCATTCTTTCAGATGAAACTTTCTATAGTGAACTTCATAAGTAAAGATATTTTTAACATAAATGATGTACTTGTGCCTCTCATAGTAGCTGCTGCTGATTCTCGTTTCAGTGTCGCAAACCATGCCAACAGCCCACTTATAAGAGTTAATAGGTAAGCTAACTAATAGGTATCTTTATTCTTATTTGAATGAATACATTTATGGTGCATTTGAAAGCGACGCTGGAAAGCCTTTTCCATTCGTTCATTCTTCAGCAGAGCAGCAGGATACAAATTGTGAAGCTAAAAAATTACCCAAATTTGAGTTTAAGGGTCTCCTTTAAATGTGCATTAACACTCACGTTCACAGCCCTGTCTAGAATTGAATTGATAATAGTTCTAGGCAAAGATCATTCTAGAAATTAGCTAATGACAGATTAAGAAAGACGAAGATGTTTTTAATAAATTATAGAGACTTTATTGCCCTAAATATTTTTTAAACAATTAAAATTTCAATAATGTTATTTTGTTCCAGCTCAGTGGACTGGGCCTTACCATCGGTAGTGGCACCTTTATATTCATTGTACTTAGGTACTTGGGGTGGGATGAAAGTTCCTCCAGATGATCGTAAGGTAACACATATGTTATTATCATAGATAATAAAAATATATATCCATAATATCTATATAAAAACGAATGTTTTTTTAGCTATTTTAAAATTTAGGTAGGATTCACATTACAGTGACAGTTCGTTCTTGTCCTATCTTACTCTGTCTAAGAATATTTTATTATATGAGAAACAATGAGTACATTCATGCCATTGTTACGATCAAGTACTGGTCCATTCACGCATAACAATATTTCTCATACAAGAATATGAGATTGGACTGAGAACGAACTGTGTCCGATACTGTAGTGTGAGTCCTTTCTTATTTGCAGAACTTACCAAAAATTACTGGCAGGTTAAAGTTAAAAATTTGTTCTTAGATAAACAGAGAGATCAAGTCTTGAACTATTTTCAAATATGGTGTGTTGTATATATTGCATCATTACGTTTTTTCTTACCAGAAAGACAAAAATGTTATACAATTATTACTACCAAAGCACCGTGAAATTGATAGCTAAGTTTCTTATAATTTATTGTTAAAAACCCCCGACACAAAGATTAAACGAACAACACATAAAAGGGAAGGTACAAATAAGATGATAATCTTTTAAAGATTGAACATATTTTCTGCAATCATAGCTAAGAACACTCAAAGAGACTCAGATTAAGTCACCTTTCAAACAAAAATAAAATTCCCAATCTACAAAAATCTTTCCCAATTTGCAACAATGATTTTGATTTCTAGGTGCCAGCGTGTACACGTCTACGTCTGAAACTAATTCAGTATCTAAATAAGGCAACTGGACCGGCTATCATGTTCCCACATTGTGTACAAGTGAGTGCTCAATTTTGTTATAAAACTAATAGATTTAGTCATAAAAGCAGTTATAGTATATTACAAATTAGATTTTAATAATTAATATAAATAAACAGGCGTAATTTTCCGTGTCTTGTTCTTAAGGCCACATACTGCATATTTTATAATAGGATTCTAAGGGTCCAAAAAGCTTGCACACTTTGAAAGGAATGTTTGAATAATGAAGAAAGAATTAATTTCATTGTAATAATATGGAATATGTTATTATGCTTTCAGGTTGTATTTTCATCACTATTTGACCCTAACACGAATTCTCGTCTTCGAAACATGGCGCTCATGTTTTTGCTGAACGTCGTCACCAAGTTAGTTAAATAATTATACTCATTAAATAAAAATGTATATTTAAACGTAAAAAATGATATGGATGCATGAATTTCCTACTAAATTGAACTCTTATTAATATTATGTGTTTTATAAATTATCATATTATTATATTATTTTGCAGTGGTGATGAAGTTCAATTAAAGAAAGTAGCAACAGTGTTCCTTCAAGGATTACTGAAACTTATCAGGTCGGAGGAACACGCAGAACATCAACCTAAAGCCTACACGTGCTTAGGTAATAGTTTCTTCTCAAAATATTAGGCATGGTAGTACAGTATACGAGTACAGAATCGAATAAACTGTCATGTTTATATTGGCGTGTAACTGTAAACGTAACGGTTCTGAGTTCTGATTTCCAAGCTAAAAAATATGGTGCTTTTAATCATTTTATGTAAAATAGACCAGAAAATATATGACAATTTAAATATAACCCTCCTAGAGGGAGGAATGTTGATTTAAACATTCAGAATCATTTTTGCTGTGGCAAGATGTCGTCGATTAACTGTTACTTATTAATATTAATATGTACACAATTATATAATTAATTGAAAATGTGATAGTTTAATTGTATTGCATAATTAAGTATGTTTTTCACACTACTCTTTCTAAACGACTGGATCAATTTGGATTAAATTCTGTAGTTATATTTCAATAGATTCTAAGCCTACATCTAGGTGGTGGCTACATTTGCTATAATGGACTAAGCTAAACTGTAGGAAAGCAGTAAATAAATTAAATATAAAACTAACTAACTCACATTTATTTCGACGCTTCATTTCCACATACTTGCCTAGTATTTTTTATACTATAATATGTTTTAGGTCGCTTAGCAATGAAATGTCCAAGCTGTTTCAACAGTCAATTTGCATTACTTGAAGAGTTGGTCAAGAAAATACCAGAAGCAGTGCCTGAAATGAAAACTGCATTAAGAGATGCTTTGTTAGAAATGGCTGTGGCATATAAAATTACACCTGAAGGTTACTCCTTTTTATATATATATATATATATATATATATATCTATATTTTTTTTACTCTTAGTACAGTACGGTTGAGGAGTTGTGGCCATATTGAAGTTAGGGTGTTTACTCAAGATAAGAGTAAGTTATCAAAAGTAAGAAGAAAAAAAATTAAATATGCGCAGCAATCGCATCTGCAGTAATGTTAATTTTTGAATACATGAACATTAAATACAAAAAATAAATAATTTAAAATAAATGTTACCAGAAAAATCGGAACAAATGGATACAACAGAAGTGGCGGGTACTTCCCAAAGTGAAGCAATGGATGTAGATGAGAGCTCTGAAAGTAAAAAGCTTAAACCAAGTCCCTTTGATGAACCTCAGGCGTTAGCTCTTTTCGCTTTATTGGATCAGTAAGCAGTATATTATAGTATTATATATTTGTACTACTCATTACTATATGTGTATAGAGAGGCGGACTGACTAAGTTGCAGCTCAGGGCCTTTTGGATTTCAGCTTGGGACACATTTGTCGCACACGTTTACACGTTTACACACGTGACGACACTTCTACACATGTGAATACACTACCACATGTGATTACACACATATAATATTTGAAAAATTAAATACAAATCGATTCAACTGAATTTTAATTTCTTAAACAATTTTAGTTGTATTACTTAATTGAGAATAAAAAAATGTGAATAGTAAAATCTTATTAAGTAATGTGCTCAGTTAGTGAAGTTTAAGTATAAAGTAAATTTTTATTACAGTTACATGCACAGTGATGAGCCAATGATACGGTATATAGCAATGAGGTATTCAGCCACGGTGTTCCCGCAAGACTATGTCCCTTCTAGATATTTATTGCTACTTGCCAGTGGAGATAGGTAAGGAATTGTGATTTATATAACTTTAAAAAAATTGATTGAGAAAATGTAGTAATGCGTCCCTCTGTCTTTTCAATTTCTTTCAAGTAGGGTAAAAATAAAATAATTTTAACATATTTTAATGTGTAAAATGTATAAGAGTTTGAAAGTAGCGGGACTTGAATCCGCGCGTCTTGGAAATCGTCCAAGCGCCAAACCTACCGTATTTTTTTGTATTACACCTGTTCTTCAATTTTTTTCCTTTAATTCAAATATAATAATTACACTGAGTAAAGATATTTTAAAATATATTTGTCATTTTTTAAATTATAATTAATTGTTTTACAGTCAAGACGATGTTTCAACTGAAGCTTTGAAATGTCTATATGGGACATCTCGAGCCAATGAAATAGACGACGTAGTTAACAATGTTTCAACAAAAGAAGCAAATAATGTTATTTTAGACGAAGATTCGACTAAGAAAGACAATTACACAATATCGGAAAAAAAAATTAAGGTTCCCAAGTTTAAAGAAGTTGTAAATTATATATGGGATCAAATGCAGAAAAGAAAGAAAGGGTCTAATGCTAAACATAGATTTGTTATTAGCAACCAAGTTTTGCAGTTTCATCCGCAAACTTATCAAGAGGTATGTTGTAGAAGAATTTAGTATATATTTTGTTCCCCACTTTCAACAGAGCCAGTCAGACAGTCTACAAGAGCGGGAAAATAAATAAAAATAATTTACTTATTACACGTGATGATCTCTCATGATAATGCTTTAACGTACATGACAATACAAATGATGTTAGTTTTTAGAAAAATACTGCTGTGTTCGAAATAAGCCGTCGTGGCGCAGCGGCACAAGGGTGTGATTGTAACGTGACGATTATGGGTTCGATCCCCACTGGATTAAGTGAAATAATTATTTACGTTTATATTTCGATTTTTTTCGCTCTGGTGTCGAGGCAAAGTGCTTTGAGTTCTGCCACTTAACACGCAATACCTCTAGAATTCGAAGACGCTGATTAATTTTATTTATTTGATTTAAAAATAGAAGCTTAAACTTAACTTGAAAAAAAATAGTAACGAGAAGTAAAGCTTCTATATATAAATTATATGTTTTTTTAGCTTTACACTGTGTCCCGTGTACAGCAGGGTAGGCAGAGGAAACCTATTCCATAAACACTTCATTCCCCACGCACCGTCCGATTTGAGTTTTTTCTTATTGAGTGACGTAACTCTACGTCGCGCTTTGTCTTGTTACCAAAGCGAAGAAAAAAAAAATCATTCCTCTTATGGGAATCGAACCCACAACCGTCGCGCTTACGGTCAAACGCAGTACCGCTGCGTCATAACCACCTCAAACTATATGTAGTTATATTTTACAGATATTACGTTATTTAAGAATGTGTTTGAATCGCGACGCAAATCTGAAAGATTGTTCAAACCATCCTAACGCCACATCGCCGATACTCGCCAGATACTTCCATGAGCAACTTCTAGAAACCGAATCTCTTGATAGATATCTGACTATGATCATTTCCCTTTTAAATACTAGCCCAGGTAAATATTATTATTATTTTAAATAATTGATAATTCATAACCCACGTCATAAAATGCTTTAAAAAGTAAACAAATTACTAGGAAAGAGCTAATAATCTTCAAACGTTTAAACATATTTTCTTGAATCATGGCTAATGTTACATTCTAAAAACTAAATCATGTTTCATCCGTATTGGAGCTACCATGCTAAAGACAGACATACAGATAACTAACTTATAATATCCCCCCGTTTTTTCTTTCTGGTTGAAAATTATTTATTTTTGTAACAAAATATTTTTTTGTTATTAACATATTTCTAATATTTCAGGTGTCATGCCTCTGACATGCTTTTTGGATATCGTCGGTTGTGTACCCGAAAAAATGGCTGACAAATACACAAATCTATTACCATTCTTAAAGAATCTTTTCACTTCAAGTACCAAGGAGGATATTCGAGAAACTTCAGCGGCGATATACGCTATTATAACAGTTTACACGAGCAATAAAGCTGCTGTGGATAAAGAAATTAAAGAATTTGTTAGACAAGCCGAAAATAATAAGAATTTAGAATCGCAATGTGGATATTTAATAGCGTTTACATATTTATGTGAAAGATGTATAGTTTTGTCTAAGAAAGGCAAGTTCGGTGGTAAAGGTTTCAATCCTATTAATTGGGAGCCTTATAATGAAGGTGCTTTGTGTTTAGGTAAGTAAAAAAATGTTATTTTCATTTGAAAATTTATGTACTTTATACACAAGCGGCCCTTTAACACTCAATTAACGGAAAGTGGAGAGCGGAGGGTTCTAGCACTAGTGCTATTTAAACAATTAATGTATTGAAATTGCGTGTAAATCGTTTATGTTATGTCCTCTCTTGGTTATCCTCCTTGGTGTCCTCTATTTTACCAATTTACTTTCAGCCAATTGCCTTTCCAGTCCACAAGTGATGTTAATCAGTACATCATGTACTGCAATATCAATTCTAGTCAGATACACTGCTTTACCATTACCAAATATATCACAAAAACAAGAATCCCTTGTACAAACAGACAACCCATTCAAAATAAATCAATCAGATCCTACAATAATAGATGAAGAAATAACAAAGTTTTCAATAGCAGATAAATTGTTTAAAATAGTGGGAAATGCTAAAATACCATCGAAAGTCAAAGAAAGGTCGCTATTTACGTTAGGATTGATGTGTTGTGGCGAAAAGTTGTCATTTGCAAAGGAAATTGTCAAAGGTTTTCTACAAATGGCTAAAGATGTAAGTTATTATATATTTTTCTAAGATTGTGTATTTTGTAAACGATTTAAAGATTTTATAATCTTTAAATGTCATAGTACGAAATAAATTTAAATCTTTTAATTACACGTACAGTAACTATTTATTTATTTGTTTGGATGTATTTTAAGACTAGTTTTGTTTTAAACAACTAATATAAATAGCCATACAATTAAAACCCTAGTCTCTTTATTGAATGGCGTCCTTCAACTAGCACCTTGACCGATATTTAGCTGTAGTGTCCAAAGTATCATTTAATGAAATGGCTAAGTGATGCCTAGACTTATTAAATGACATTAAGACCATGTCGGTATAGATTAAAAAAAACATTAATTAATAATTATTTATAAAAAAAATATATTAAAAATTGAGATAGAGACAAGCATGTGACTGTAACGCGACTATTGTGGGTTCGATTACCACTCGAGAGAATGAATTATTATGTATTAATATTTGCATTTCTTCTTGGTACTGGTACCAAGGCAAAAATGCAGCATTGAGTTCTGCCAGTCAACTCGTAAATATATAAAATTTATATGCTGTGAATTTCTAGAGTAAAGAATTTGAAATACATCTTCAAATCGGCGAGTCTCTAGTACTTTGCGTGGAAGGTGTCAATTCCAATGAGAACAGAGATCTGTGGACAGAACTGCCTAAAGAGGTATTTATTATGTATCCTTATCTACAAATTTGAAAGTAGTAGAAGTAATTATTTTATTTCTATTTTCTATTGTTTGACTTTGACTTTCTTGATAATTTTTATAATATCATGTTTCTAAATTTCGGATATTTATTCAATTATAACGTTGTACATCCCTTATATTATAAGACTTAATTTATAAACAGGGTGAGGATAAAGTTAAAGATCAAGAGGCATTGAAGGAAAATGACGAATTATTGAAATGGTTGTTGTTAGAACTGTTCAAGATCGGCAAACACCCACATCCACATTCAAGACAAGTAAATTTATTATTATTTTTTAAATGCTATTAAAAAGTTCATTTATCTGTTAAGGCTATTTAATTATCCTGCTAATGTATTGACAACGTCTTTTATACAGAAAACTAATTACAGTTTAAACTAGCCAAAAGCTTACAAATGTAATATGGTGCTATATTTATATCAGTAGCATATTTAGACCCCTATAAATATTTTTACTCATTAAAATAAGTAATTTTCATTATTGAAACATAATAAAAAGAAAGGTGACCTGCTTGAGCCTGAGCTTTACATTTGTGTAAATGATCACTAAAAAAGCCAGAAAACATTTTTCAAAAGGAATTTAAAAAAATTATCACTCTGAACAATTAGAAAAAAATAAATGTAACAGTATAATGTTATCCATATGATTAATTTGGCCCTTTGTTTAGATTTATTTCATTATCTAAAGTGGGACTTTTTCGTAGGCAACAAGCATATGGCTATTGGCGTTATTAAAGAACTGTCCAGAAAGAGAACCCGTAAAGAATTCTTTACAACACCTACAAGATGTTTTCATGGATTATTTATCAGAAAATAGTGGTAAGCTAGTGTTAAGATTTATATATTACAGTATCTACCACCACCGATGCATTAAGAAATGATAAATAAATATAATAAACAAATATATTTATCAATTTTTTATCTTAATATTTTGATTAGATTTTATCTTAATATTTTGATCAGCGAAAATTAAAAATAATTTGAGTGTTACAATTTTTTTTTTAATTACCTACTGTTTTTATTATAACATTATTTGTATATCTATTGTTAACAATATTTTAATTACATTTGACATAATTACAGACATAGTACAAGATGTAGCAAGCAAAGGTTTAAGTTTAGTGTATCAAAATTCTGACGAAAATCAAAAGAAAGCACTAGTGGGGCAAATAATAGAACAATTAACTAGTGGCAAGCGTTCCGTAGCTCAGGTTACTGAAGATACTAAGATATTTGAGGAAGGCCAACTTGGAAAAGCACCTACTGGGTAAATATTGGCTTTTTGTTTGATATATTGTAGATTTTAGGAAAGTTAGAATGTCTTATTAGTTTCATTTATGTGGCATAAACATTTTATAATATATTTTTTTTAATATATGGATTTTGAGTAATTCTTACATATTAAAACAAATGTGACGTCATTGAGAAGTAGTAAATTTAATTGTAAAAGAGAATGTTTATATCGTCACTTTTATTGTTTTCATCGGGCTAGACTTACAAAGCACGTGGTTGCTTATGACATGCAGCCTTCAACATTTCTAATGAAAAAAATGAAATAATATCTTAACTAAATTCTCTCTCCAAAATCCACCCTACAAAAAGCTGTAAATAGATAACTCACATATTTCTAATTATTTTTGATATGATATAAGAAGTTTAAAAACATATTTTAGAAAACGTATACGAATATGAACAAAGTGGGAATTTAAATATTTTTTAAAACGCTTTGCCAAATAATAAAATTTTAGTTTGAATAATAGATAAACTTTTGTTTTTGTTTAGAGGCAATCTGTCGACATACAAAGAGCTGTGCTCTCTAGCATCTGATTTGAATCAACCTGATTTACTTTACAAGTTCATGCATTTGGCTCATCACAATTCTGTATGGAATTCTAAGAGAGGTTAGTAATTTGTCTAATTCATCAATATTTATTAATAGTAATGATTGAATGAGTTATCAAATATAAAAAATTAAACAATAAACAAGGCAATACGAGTATAATATAAATTTCTCGAAAATAAAAAACGCTTTAATTGATGTTGTTTCATTTTACATAATCCTATAATTTCTTTGGAATAAACCATGATCTTTTGTATATTTAAAAAAATAATATTTTATATACAAAGAAATGAATTGTATTTTTTTTACTAAAGCTACATATACAGGGTGGAAGAGGCAGCGCTTCTTTTACTGAAACTGCATATAGGGTAAAATATTTCAAACCTAGAATTAAAAAAATTAATCAAGGTACCTCAACAGTTTAGACGTAGGATTTTTTTTTCATTTCACGATTTTTATCCGTACCTGTATTTCGTGTCACGCACACATACGTATGCGACGTTGCCGCTTTGACAGGTAAGTGTGTGCGTGCCTATGTTATACATTGCAAATGGCGTTTTATTTTAAAACGATAATTTTATTATTTATTTTGTTTGAAAAAATAACTTTTTCATTTTTGGGAATTATTTTTTTTCCGAATTATGTTAGGCTTTTATAGAGTAGTTAAAACTATGGTTTCATTTAAAGTGGTGCTGACAATTCCACCCTGTATATAAGTAACCTGTTCCAATTTTTCTCAATAACTATCTTTTTCTCTCCCTAGATGTAGCATTCGGTTTCCATTAATTCACTTGACTCAAAAGAGATCCAAACATATCTGTTTTTCTCTATCCACTAAAAGAGGTTATATATTTATCTCTTTCTCCAGGTGCGGCATTCGGTTTCCATTCAATCGCGCTCCAAGCGGGGGCTCAGCTAAGCGAACATCTACCGCGCATAGTGCCGCGTCTGTATCGCTACCGGTTCGACCCCACGCCGCGGATACAGAACTCTATGGCCAGTATATGGCATGCTATAGTGCCTAATACACAGCACACTGTGAGTACAAGTCTTTTTTTAGTTTCTTCTTTAATTATCCAATATTATTATATTGGAATATTATTATATGTAAAGATAATATTATTATATGTAAAGATAATAAAACATGAGTTAAAAAGAAGAAAAAGCTATGTCTTAACACTAGACCCTCTACATACTGAAGTTCTGTTGAAGATATCTGATTGAGAAGAATAAGAAGATTCGACTGTACCATATTAAGCGTACGGTAGAAAAATCCTGGTTGCCCTGAAGTACTATATACCTATACTTAACGCCGCTTTGTTTTGTTACGAGGGCGAGAAAATGTAGATATTAAATAAATTATTCCCATTGCTGGCATTCGGTGTGCCACTGCGCGACGGTGTCTTTGTATAAATGTTAATAATATAAAAAATATCCAGGTCCACAAGTACCACAAGGAGATATTGAAAGATCTTGTGACCAACTTGACTTCAAACCAATGGCGTGTGCGAATGTCGTGTTGCAACGCCCTCTCTGATTTATTAAGGTAAAGTTAAGATTTTTTTACATAATTATAATTATTTTATTTACTAATGTTACAAAACATTCCCAACATAAGTGTTTCGTACTCCTTACTGAGAAGGCAAACAATTTGTATGTAACAATTTCTAAATAAACAAAAGATTTCAAAGCTTTCAAAAGATTTCAAAAGTTTGAAGATTATCAGCTCTTTCCTACTTGTTTATTTACTTTTTAGAGCTTATGATGTTGCGAGTGAGAGTGAGCAATATAATATGGCCTATGGAATATAACAAGTAATATTTACATACCTAACTAATTTATAATATTTTAGGGGCGCACAAAATCTACACCAATCACTAGAACATTTGCCTACAATTTGGACTCAATTGTTCCGAGTGATGGACGATGTGCACGAGGGCACTAGACAAGCTGCCACTACCACTGCTAATGTATTGTCTAAAGTAAGTATTTACAATTTTACTCTGTTGTGGTGTGGGATACAACATGAACGTCATTTATTTTATTTTTATATGTGTATTCTGGTTAACATACAACAAATGTTGAAATTGAATCTGAATAACATACAACGTTATGGTGGAGATCCCGAAGTGATTTGGATACGTCATTCAGATCACACAAGTGATTCAAATAACATACAACTTTATAACATATTTCAATTATGTTCACAATAATAATATTGAATTAAAAAAATATATTTTTAATCGTATGTATTTTTTCTAGCTATGTATACAAGCTTCGGATGTCAATCAAGACAAAGATGGAAAAGAAATAGTATCTGTTATTTTGCCCGTCCTGTTGGATACGGGGATTACCAATCTTGTTAAGGAAGTTAGAAGTGTGAGGTGAGCTTAGTATAATCAAAAGTTAAAAAAACTAAGGTCGTCGTGCTGCATCAGTACAGCATCTAACTGTAAGCGCGACAGTCGTGGGTTCGATTCCCACTTGGGTTCCGCTACTTAACGGAACGGAGTTCTAGGTTCCCCCTGCCTACCCTATTATGTGCGAGATCTGGCGTGAAGCTAAAAAATAAATAATTAAAATCAAGTTACTTAAAACAGTTAAATTGCTTCTTGTCATGTTATAGATGTGAAAGATTGAAATTTAAAGTAGTTATAAATTTGGACGTTCTTATAAATTGAAATTTTAATCATAGGAAAACTTTTATGTTAGCAATAAGGATGATTGCTTAGCTTAATGATAAGGTCAAAGTATGTTATGGTCATTGGTTACTTTACAAGACACCATATTTTTTTAAATTACTAAAATAAGAAACAATGACACCTAAAAATATTTTTATACAAACAAACATAATGTTTATATACTACAAAACAAAATGTACAATTACCAGTCATACACTTGTACCATAGTGCCACAAGGGTCTCTAAATTAATAAATAACTTATAATATTCCATTCCAGTCTCCAAACAGTAGCCAAGCTAGTAACAGCAGCTGGCAACACCCTCACCCCATTCCTCGCTCGTCTCGTCCCAGCACTAGTGGCGGCGGCGGGCGAGTTGGAGTCAGCCAAGCTGTCCTACTTGAGCACAGCACTAGCGGACAGTGGCTCGCGCGAGCTGCTGGACGACATGCGCGCCAGTGCTGCGCGACATCACTATACTACTGACACTGTTGTTAAGGTTTGTACTGCTTTTTGTTAGGGTTCTATTTTCTATTTAAAACGTCGACCAGTCGTGGCTGCATTAGACTTAGATTTTTTAAAGCTTTACGCATTTTTTACTCGGGAAGAAAATAATCAAAAGGAGAAGGTTAGTCGACCGTACAATAAAGGCGAATTGACACACTGTGGCTTGCGCAAGTAGTATTGGATGACATGCCTGAGTGTGCTGTTCGACATCTCTATATTGTTAGTGTTCAATACTAGTAGAACTTACGAGAATCTTTAGGACAAAACTAGAGAGAATTATCTCGTGAATAATCCTAACTAATCTTATTTAATACTCATATACTCCCATATTGGAATAAAAAGTGAATGCGAAAGCCAACCAACCAGAATAACTCCTACGACTAGTACTTGTATAGATAACATATTTACTGACATTATTCCATGCTACAAAAGCATTATTAATAAATTGGATTCTGACCCCTCTGGTCAGCTAGTAGAATTCTATAGTAAGAAAAAACAGGTGGCTAAGAAAAAAATTGCTTTTGTACCTGTCACAGCTAGTCGTTTGGAACGTATGAGAGTTAGTTTACTAACTAATTTACTAGTTTTAGATATAACTTTACCCCCCAATTCTTTGTACAATTCTTTTTTTTACTCTTTTATTAATAAATTTCATTCAATATTTACTCCCAAAGAGATTACAATTACTGATAGTCCTATCTTTGGAGACTGGGCCACAGCAGGTATTTATAAGAGTAGGGAGACGCTGTATATGTTATATTATGAAAAACAGTTTAATAGTGGTGAAGAGTTTAAAGAGTACTTAAAATCTTACTCAAAAATTTTCAAATGTGTTTGCAAAATTGCAAAATCTTTATTTATTAAAACAAAAATCAGAAATAGTAATAATAAATTTGAAGCCACTTGGAAGGTTGTTAATGCCGAGACTGGGGAAATAGAGTGAAAGATTCTAATTTTAAACTTAGTATTGACGGTCACATTGTTGATTCCGATTTGGAAGTGGCCATTGCATTTGAAAAGTTTTTCTCTACTTTCCCAGTCAATCTAACAAACGATTTAGGTTCTTCCACCACTATTGCAGAATCGTTAATTAAAGACAATGTTCCCGAATTTTATAATGGTTTCGTTTTCCGTCATGTAAATTATTCAGACATTAGTGTAGCTTTCAAATCAATTAGTATGAAGAAGACAGCCGACTTGTGGGGTGTCTCAGTTAATATCATAAATTCTTTAATTGATATTTTGATTCCTGATTTAGTTACAATTTTTAATAGATGTATTGATTGTGGAGTGTTTCCTGATTTGATGAAATATAGTAAAATAACTCCATTATTTAAATCAGGTAGTACGCAAGACCCCACAAATTTCAGACCAATTTCAGTACTACCTACGTTTAGTAAAATTTTTGAAAAGCTGATACTCAGTCAGCTTCTTACTTATTTTAATAAAAATAAATTACTGCACACAGGTCAATTTGGTTTCACTCGTGGAAGGTCAACATCTGATGCTGGGGTCAAATTATTAGAGAGTGTATTCGTGGCTTGGGAGGAGTCACGTGATGCCTTTGGGGTGTTTTGTGACTTGTCCAAAGCATTTGATTGTGTGCAGCATAAAACTCTTATCAGGAAGCTACACCACTATGGTATAAGAGGCATTGCTTTGGATCTTCTCACTTCTTATTTAAGTGATAGGATTCAAAAAGTAAATGTCAACGGGAAACTATCACACGGGTCACCTGTAGCATTGGGGGTGCCACAAGGATCTATTCTGGGTCCGTTTTTGTTCCTGTTGTACATTAATGACTTACCTCACCTTATGAGAGATATCTTAAACAATGCTCTTTCTAGGATATTACACTGGTTTAGTGCCAATAACTTGCTTTTAAATAGTAGTAAAACTAAATGTATCAGGTTCTTTACTAAGAATGTGCAACAAGTAGAAACCAGGGTTTTGATGAACAATGAGGAACTAAAAGTAATTAATGAAACTGTTTTCTTAGGTATAACATTAGATGCTAAGTTACAATGGGGTCCGCATATAGAAACTTTATCTGGTAGACTTAGTTCGGCAGCGTATGCTGTCCGTAAGATTCGTCAAGTGACCGATGTTGACACCGCGCGTTTAGTATACTTCAGCTATTTTCATAGCATTATGTCTTACGGCCTATTACTTTGGGGCAGTGCCGCTGACATAGATACCATTTTTGTGCTCCAAAAACGGGCTGTCCGAGCAGTCTATAAAATGGGTCCACGGGAGTCACTAAGGAATAAATTCAAAGACTTTAACATCCTCACACTACACTCCCAATATATTTACGACAACTTAGTATATGTGCATAAAAATATTAATAAATTTAATAAAAACAGTGACCTCCATCAAGATAATTTAAGAAATAAAAATAAGCTTGCTGTGCCCTTCTCTAGGCTCCATAAAGTGTCTCACTCATTCGTAGGTCAAAGTATACACTTTTCTAACAAACTTCCAAACGACGTGGTTAATTTATCGCTGAACAAATTTAAAAAAGTGGTAAAGCACAGGCTCTACCAAAAAGCTTATTACTCTGTTAAAGATTATGTTCGCGATAAAGATGTTTGGAAATGAGTTGCTCTATTTCTAAGTTAAAATTGTTAATTGTAATTTATAACAAATGTTGGCATTTAAAAAGAGTGGCCATGAGTTTCTTTGCCTGTATCTTCTCATGAGCTCAACCATTTGAACGGGCTTTTTTCAAGTCAAAATTGCACATTTTTTTTGGTTATTTTGTTTTGTATTTTTTTCTACTTTTATGACATGTCCATATAAATGTTAAGCATTTTTATGGAATAAAGATATTTTGACTTTGACATGACTTTGAAATAATTAATTTCCTACCGCCGTTCAAATTTTCAACTAAGTTTAAGTTGCAATCTTTATAGTAGTCACCATTTTATAGCTCTCCGTTGCCTGCGCCTGTCAGACGGACTCCTTATTATATGACATAATAATTATACCGCTTGTGACACAGAGCGCTATACAACAAGGAAACAGTATTAAATATTGATTACAGTACGGTCGACGATTATTTTCTTCCCGAGTAAAAGCCTAAAAAGAAATGAAAAAGAAAACTTAATTTCAGAACGGCAACGATTCGTTGATCGAGTGATAGGTTAGATAAGTTGATTATAGGCATCTGTTAAAAACTTATAAATATATATATATTTTTATTTTACTTAACATAATATTAAGAATGCTAATTAAGAAATATTTCATAAACAAAATTTATGAAATATTTCTTAATTAGCATTTTTAAATAATTTTTTAACCTAAAATGGACTGTGAATAACGAGTGGTTAAATAGCTACAAAATATGTTAAATTAAAATTATAATTAAAATATTCTCTTACAGTGCATGCCGTTTATAAACGTAGATGTAATGAAGGATATGTTACCCAAAATCCTCGAGTTGACAAAATCTCCGCAACTCGGTACCAAAGCAGCTTGTGCACATTTCTTAGTACTTTCCGCGCATTATCTAAGGGCTGACTTAGAACCAGTTGCTGGTAAAATTATGACTAACTTGTGGAACGGAATATTCGATAGAAATGCGACTGTAAGGAAAAATTATGCAGAGGCTTTAGGACAAATTTCAGCGCATGCTAAGGTTCGTTTTAATATTTTGTTTTTATTCGTCTAGTTTATATTGGAAAAGTATCGTGACGTGACGCAGTATGACAGCGTCTGACTGTAAGTCAGCGTTGGTTTTGAATTCAACTTTCATTCCAGAGAACGAAATACTGTTTTTGGTGTATTTTCATTACCCCACTCTGCCAGACAAAGAACTGCGTTGAGTTCCACTTCTCAATACGCAATGTCTTAAACACTAGATTTTGACAGCTATGCGGAAAAAAAGCATGATGCTGTTTTTTTTTAATAAAAAATCCTTTACTACAGGCGCAATCTATAGAAAAGTTAATGAAGAAACTGGTAAATCTCTATGAAACAAAAGAAGACGACGCCTCAAGGTCGGCCATTGCCTTGACACTGAAGTCAGTAGCAAAAGCTAAGATCGAGCATATAAAGGATAATGAAGAAATATTAGCACCTGTTGTATTCCTTGCAATGCACGCTCCTAAAGAGAATGGTCAATACTATACTGATATTTTGTAGGTTATGGGTAGATACTGATGGTTTAGTCAACTCACTCACTTTTTGTCTTTGAGATTGTGCACAACTTTTTTGATATAGATAATACAGAATTTCCATAGACAAATTCATAGAAAAAAATATGTTGAAATGAAATGGAAACCATTATGATGAAGTTAGAAAATTTCTATCTATTTTTAGTCGATCTTGCTACAATTCTCACACTGTGGAATATTTTTTTTATAATGTTCGAACTGCCCCGAACTGGTAGTACAAAGTGCGACGTTTTGTTCCCCTGTACAAAACATACTGCTTTTAAAATTCCATTAAGTAGAGTAATTTATTATTATATTACCTATTACATTTTTATCTTGCCTACCCGCAAAAACAAAAAAACTTTTTCTAAAAATATAACACAAAATACAGATTCAACGACAGTAGAAACGTTTGAAGAAATCTGGTCAGATATGAGTCCGACCCGAGCAAGCGGCATACGACAACACTTGCCGGCTATACGAGCTTACACTGAACTTGCATTGTCTTCTGGTAGCTGGACGAAGAAAATACAGGTAAATTCGCGTTATATTTTATTGTTTATTTTTTTATGGTTTTGAGTATTTTGACATGATGGATCCTATCCTTGTCAGCGCAGTGCTGTCAACAGTTCATTAAAAACGAAATGAAAATAACTTATTAATACAAAGTAATTACAATTAAACTTTAAAATAGCTGTACAATGTGAATAAACTTAAAAAAAAGTATTTCTCTATATTATGCTGGAAAATGCATGGAATACATTCTGATGTGATTCGAAATATTAGGTTTTGTTCTGAACAAGGGAATTTCTACATCAGGAAGCTCTTTGGAATGGACTAGAGAAAAGTGTGATGTTAGATGGCGGAGTTAACGCTGCCCTTTATTAAAGATGCAACCTTTGTTTACTATTTAGCTTATTGTCGGAGGTTTCTTAAACTTTTACTATGTTTGCTTATTTTTAGGCAGCAAATGCAATTAAGACAATATGTAAGGAACTGTCAGACGGTCTTGGAGAAGAAAGGGAGGCATTCATACGGTCTTTACTAGCGGCGGTACAGGGCAAGACTTTTGATGGGAAACAACATATTTTGGAAGCCCTTGCTGATTTGTGTTTGTAAGTATTATTGTGTAATAATCATTAAAAAAGCCTTTTAAGGTGTTAAGCTAATTTACCGCTTTTTCTATAATTTAGATGTATAAAATAAAATACATCAAAATTATAAAAATATAAAAAAATTTTTTTTGAGAAGTGTAGCAATTCGATCATATAAATTACAATATACATTTTATATTAAATCCATTAAAGTTGCACAAAATCATTTAAATTTTGAAATGTCATGCGATTTTGGAAACGCGACACAATGGAAACGCTAAACGCCGTGTTGCTCTGCTTCGCCGTTACTTGCTTGTGTAAATGAGTGCACTGATATAGGTAATAACAAATGTTGCGTTGGTTTTATTAACATCTTTGATATGAAATTGGAAATTATTTTTTTAACTAAAAGTAACAATTATATCAATTGTACATTTTTAGATTTTATCTCATATAGAGTAAAATACAGACTAGTCACAATTAACAAAATTACTAATTTAAATATATAAATACAACAGAGTAAAAGAAAACGAAACACCCCTCTCTCCGTCAATATCTACCGTGTGCATCGACGCGCTAGTAGCGGAGAGTCGCAAGCAGGAGCCGGCGTACAAGCGCCACGCTCTGACTGCGCTCGCTCGCGCGCTTCCAGTCGCGTCCTGTGACAGGTTCCACCAGCTGTATGAGATTGTTAAGCAGATACTGTCTAAGGTACGGTTGGTTATTTTTACAATAGTGACATATTTCTCCGTTCTTTGTTTTAGTACATTGTTTGAAATATAAATATTATTTTGAGTGATATTCGAAATCATTTACTTCTATACATCGTGGCAAACTTACAATTTAATGAAATGTCATATATAGGACGAATTATCAATGGACAAAGATTCAGACGAAGAAGACAACGAGGGCGTGCGACAGAGACGGGAACAGTTGACAGCGTTGAAAGAGGCTGCCTACGATTTACTGGGCAAGGCGTGGCCTAAAGATCCACATACACAAGGTAGACTAAAAGTAACATTGTTTTTCTATTCTAATATTTATATAATGAAGAGTTTGTTGGATTGAATGTGTTAATCTCAGTAACTACCTACTATTAAGAATTAAACAAATCTTTGATGGTAAATCGAGTTACTGAGGAGCGTCGCGAGGACGCGCACGCAGTCGCGTGTACGATTCAATAAAGTAAAATAAAATACAAATAATACTCTTTTAATATATATCCCGACATGAATATCTAAACACTGATACGATTAATTTAATGTTATACATCATTGTATGTGTCTTATACAACTCGTAGTTATTTCCATCTGTCCACGGGAGCGAGATTGCAGGTAAAAAATAGGTTCATTAGTCGAGGTTAAATTTACATTTTAAAAAAATACTATTATCTGTTAGGCAATTTAAGCCGTTTTCTATATAATTATAAGATTGGTAGGGTTTAATGTTTTTTTCTTATTTAAAACTTAAGCAAATGCGAAAATTTAATTTATATATCAATTTTTAGCACCATTTATATTAATTTCCAGAAAAATACCAAGATCTGTACTTCGAGCATTGTTCCAAATCATACCCGTCCAGTTCTCGTTCGACCCAACTGGCCATACTATCGTCAATATCGTCGGTAGTGGAAAGGCTCGCAGTGTTACGTACAGAACCCATGGACACAGAGGAGCCAGTGGTCCAAGCGGGCAAGGACCCCGTTTCCATGGTTACCGGACATGTTGCTAGCATAGTGGAGTATACACTTAGTGAGTTGTTTTTTTATATAATTTTGGTTTGGGCAAACTGTTGTATTTTATTGATGGGATTGACACTCCGTCCGTAACGGTTACAGAGTACTCGTTATGAAGTTGAACATATCATTATTTATTGTTATAAGAATTAACATAAATTTTATCTATTTATTTTATTCTTTTTATAGAAGTCTTTCTTTTTTATTTTAGAAAATAGCAATCAGGTGCGGAATCGGAGGGATGCTCTTAATTTAATGGAAATTTTGATTAAGCAATTAAAAGGTTAGTGTAGTTATTACTATAATTTTTTTTGTATAATACATTGAACTTTTTCAACATGCTATTTTATTTTTCTTATTTCAGAACTCCAAAAAACAGATGAATTAAATAAATTAAAGGATATTTATCAAACATATGCTCAAGATTTATCTAAGGAATCTTCACACGAGTTGCGGGCCAAAGTAGATAATATTAAAGTTTACTTCAAGTGAGGTCACTAAAATACCAGTTACCATTATTTATACTGAAAACTGACATGTATTATTATTAATAAAATGACTTTTCACAAAGTGTTTTATTATTCGTTTCTTTTTGACGCTAACGTGGGACATCGTCTGCCTACAAACAAAATGATCGAGGGATCGATTCTTATTTCAGGATAAAAACGACGAGACTAAATTAAAATGCGATATTGATATTGCGTTATGAAGCTAAAAAAACGCTTTTTCTCTCTTTCACCTTAGCGGGGTAGCCAGGAAAGAAGTGTTAAAAGACAGTACGTCCTTTCAACTTATTGAGACAACGCAAAAATGGAAATAAATTAAATTGCAACAGCGGAAACGTATTCAAAATGATCGCGTGTACAATCAAACACTTGTTAAATGTATAATTTTTAAATTAATATTGAACGTTGCTGCTTTTTTAAAGTTATGGTGTGCTAAATATTCGAATAATTGAAGGCTATAGTAAATTTTATCGGTAAAAAAGGTTAAAATAAAACAAATTTGCTATCACATTGTGTATTATACATGCAATGCCAAGAAATTTGACAAACGGAATGAGACAAAATAATTAGAAATATTGAATTGACATACCTCTAATTAGGTACCCTACTGTCTAACATTTTGTTGACTGCAGGATACGTTTTTTTTGCAGCATTTAACTTAAATATTTCTGTTAGTAATTATATTTAAATAAATGTACATACATAAACGAAATGCGTTATTTAGTATTATTATTTCATTCTTAAACTTTAAGGCTCAATATGTAGAAGTTAAATCCTCTAGCGTCCAAATTTTTTATATGGTCTTATAATGGGCATCAATTACAAAATGATGAATATTAATTCGGATATTTCAAATTGTATTTTGAACATCTAAAAGTTATTGTCGTATTCTATGAAAGTTAATTATTATAACAGTTACTTCGTAGCTATGTAAATATTTTATCACGGCCATTCTAAGGTATATATTAATATTACTTAACCTACTTAAAAACAAATATTTATCTTCAATAGCGCCATTTAATAACATAATCTCTGAAAAGCTGTCAACGATTTAGTAATAAATAGAATTAAAAGAATAGAATATGGCGATAAAATAAAAACTATAAAGGTCTTACAATTGATTAACAAAAACAACAATTGCAAAATATTTTTGTACAAAATAATCACGAAGCCTTAATATACGATTATACTATATTAACATTTAATATTATTCTAATATTTTACGTGAAAATGTCAATAATGTAACAATGCTCAATGTAAAAGTCTCTCTAATATGTGACGCACTCGTGAAGTTACACTGTTTGTAGAAAGTGCCATTAATACTTATTTGTAGTTGCGTGTATAATTTAAAAAAATTGTGTAATTCAATCAAATTGTTATTGCCACAGATTATAGAAAATACCTAGTTTGCATGTTATCTTTATAAATAAATCCTTATATTAAATCTTACAAAACAGCTCTAAACCGACTCCGAATAACAAATTTCAATGACTGTTCAAACACTTGTTGCCATATTTCATATTAAGAAACAATACTAAATAATTGTCTATTTCGCTTATCTAAATCTTACAAAAAAAGCTCTAAATTAACCCATTAACATTTTTATACATCGTTAAACGGCCTTCTAGGCAGCATGGTCTTAATGGGTGGAGGTGGGCCGAACGAAGGGCCTAGACACTGGGCGCCTGGTAGTTGTGATTCGCATAGTAATCAAGCGGCGTCAATCATAACTACTTCTAGTGCGGTGTAGAGCAGTAGTGTAAATGTATATAGAAATGTAGGACTCTTAACTTAAATGGTGTAAATCAGAATTTCCTATTTGTAGTGACCTAATCTAGTGCCCTAGAAGTAGTGCGGTAATAGTAATCGCCACTTTGTATGCTTCTATGTTTTATTTATTTGTATGCATACTGTTTAGTATGCGTTTTTGTTATAAGTTATGGCTTATATTGTTTATTTTGATTGTTAAGTATTACCACACAAAAGTATACATCGCAGCTAAGTCAATACTTATTTGTTAGTTTTCGACGTTACTCGGCGTCTGGTATCTGTGGTTTACGAAGTAATCGAAGCAAAAGTAAGCGATCATTTAATTTAGAAACTAATACTAATAGATTTACATACTTTAATATAAAATCCTTATAACTAAAAATCTTACAAATAAGCTCCAATATAATATTCTAAAATCACCTCTACATCTCTATACATCGTCAAACAACCCCCTGGGCGGCATTGTCATATCGCGTCGCGGCGCGTCGAACTCCTCCACGTTGCTGGGCGCCTGGTAGCTGTGGCTCACGTAGTAGTCTGCGTCCACGTCGTTGAGGAGCCCGGTGCGGGCTGTAATGTGGTTACCATGCACAATAACTCATTTTTACATTTTATATCTTTGAGGCTGTCAAGGCACGGCGTGCGACTTAACGCGACGACTGTAGGTTCGATTCTCACTCGGCAGAATAAATTATTTCCATTTTCCATTGTTCCGATTGGGAATCGAATCCACAACTGTCGCGTTTAAAACCAGGCACTGGCACCGCGACGTTTACTAATTTAACCTAAGATGCTGGAATATAGAAATAAAGTAATATAAAAAGTGGTGTTACCTCCATCTTGGTTGTCCCTGGTGCGGTAGTTTGAGAACCGCTCGTTGTAGTCGCGGCGACGCGCTATCGATTCCTCTGTACGTTGACGCCTACGTTTCTCTGTAGTTACATAATTAAATAGAATTTTAGAATCATATGCAAGTTATTTTGTAACTCTTCTATCTTACAATGGTTTTGGTTCATATCACAGTCTTAGGATGGATGATTATATTTATTCAATATATTCAATTTACAGGCGTTACAGATGTAATATCACCCAAAACGCAATATAAAACAAAATAGTTATCTTATCATTAGATAAAAAAATCAATAGTAAAATGTCCAAGAAAAAAAATGAAATAGAACTAAAGCGTACCTCGTTTTACAATCTCCCGCCCTTCGTCAACCAGATCAGTGGTCAACTCATCGTCACCCACAAACTGTTGGAAGCCACAAAGTGACAATAAACGACTGCCAAGCGATAAGTAAGTGGCTAAACATAACAGCACCACTAACATTGGAAAATATATGTTGAAACCTTCAGCTATGATGCCCAATACGTCCATGTGGCCCATTATCTATAATTATGAATGGATCATATTAATGTATGGTACAGGTACAGTATGTTCGTAATTGAGTTCCACCTTTCAACACGTAATGCCTCCAAATTTCGGCGGAAAGTGGGGGACGGAAGTGTCTTAAAGGGAACGGAGTGTCTTATCACTAGGTTCCCAGCTTCTATCTGCCTACCCTGCTGTGTGCAGGATACAGGTGAAGCTAAAGCCAAAACAATACAGTCTGTTTTTTATTTACCTGCGTATAATACGTCTCCATAATCCTTTCTTTAATAATATGAGAGTCCATATGCACTAAGCTGAGGAAATTTAGACACATTGCCGGCGTTAATCTACAGACCATCATTCCAGAGAAAATCAAACTGTACTCGTTGGTCTGGTGGTGGGGAGCCAGGTAGTAAAGATTGAGAAGCCTTATTTTAAGAACAGTTGAATATGCGCAGTAAAACATGTATGCGATTATTAATGTTGATATTGACTGAAAAAAAAGTTCTTTTTAATTATAATTTTTTTTTAATGTGGGAAAGGTAGAGAGTCTAGTGGAAGAGCCATAATGTAGCGTTAAGACACGGAACGTAACGCTATACTTGACCTGACCTGGTAATTGAACAGAATATCAAAGTATATTCGTAAGTTTGGTGATAGGGGGCCAGATAGTAAAGATAAAGAAGCTTTTGATAACAGTTGAATATACAATGGAAAACATGTATGCAATTATTAAAGTTGACATAAAAAATAGTTTTGTTTTAAAATTGTGCACTTTTTGTAAAATGTGGGGTAGGCATAAATCTTGCCATCCACAAATAGGCAACCTACTCTATCTCCCAATTGCTTATAGTATAAGTGCACCATATTTTAACAGTATGTTCGTTTTTTTTACTCATTCATTAATAGAAATTCAAAGTCATTAGTTCTCATACAAAAAAATAAATCAATAAACAAATTAGACCATCAAATACACATTTACTTTAAGCATGAATAACTAAATAAAAACAAACACCCATACCACTATGGCCGCATAATTATAGCTGTCTCTCGCAGAATTAACAATCATAGCAAATATAGATAGCACGGGCTTCTTACAAAAGAACGTCACTTCTGACCACACAACCGCCACTGACAGAATACAAGTGACCACCGCCATTGCCTTCAAGAAATATTGCTTGAGAAAACATTCCCAGTACCATTCTGTAAATAATTTATGTTTTTATATAAAAGTTCAATGCATTAGATGTGTTACTTGTCAAGCCTTCAAGTATACTTGAAGATTCTTCCACATGAATAAATTTCATTCTTGTTACCAGTTACGTGGCATTGAAATTCACAACTCAATAATGCTTCAAAAAATTTGGTGAAGCGAGGGGAACGTAGTATTTTATCACCAGGTTTTGCCTACTCTCTTATATGCAGGATACATAGTAGACAAATAATATAAAATAGATAATAGATTTATTTACAAGTATCAATAATTTAATCTTACCAATAATAGGTGGATAAAATATACGTTGTAACCTCGGCCGCGGTGTATGGAAAGTGTGTTGGAACCTGTGATCAGGTGAACGAGAATTGGACGCTATGTCCTCCAAATGAAATATACGCTCCAACATGAGACCCCATTGTGTTTCTGTTCTTTGCAACACATGCAGGGCTTTGATTGTCTGAAGAAAATAATAAAATATGTTTGTTTTGCTTCACACTGTATCCTGTTTCCATGATTAGTGTTCGAATTTGACGTTTCGCTTTGCCTTGTAACAAGAGCCAAGAAATATAATTAGTCTCAGTGGGAATCTAACACACAAACGCCGCCATTACAGTCAATCATAGTGTGGATGCACCACAACAATTTCAGATAAAATAAATCTTACAAATAAACAAAAAATATTGAAACTAAATTGCACTTATGACTTAGTGGGAATTAAATACCATCTTAAAGTATCAAACACCTAAAATATATATGTGTTTATTTTTTTAAAGCTTCACATTGTATTCGAAATACAGCAAAATAGGCAGAGGGAACTCCATTCCGTTCCTTACATTCCGCTGAATTATGGAGGCATTGCGTGTCGAGTGGCGGAACTCAACGCACCGCTATGCCTTGACACCAAAGCGAAGGAATGATAAAATAAATTTAAATATGTATTTCATTTATTCAAGTGGGTATCAAAACTACAACCAGTCGCATTTACAGTCACAATTTGTGCCCCTAAGCCACAAACGCCCTTCTCTCTCTCTTTTCCTATACAAAAGATAAATAAACTTTTCCTATATAGATATACAAATTAAGACTTTTATTGTCTTAATTCTTATAACATACCTTTTTATGTAAATTAGCAAGTGACTTTAAAGATGGCGGTGAAGGCCTATCAGGGGGAGCTCTAGAATTTAATTTATCTCTCAATTGTATTGGTAGCTTTTGCACTATAGTTTCCACATGCCTGTGCAATGGATGCCCTGGGCCTACTGCTGCTGTGACGGAATTTAGACTCTGTTCCAAGAATATAAAGCTCATTATTTAATAACATGTAACACTTATTTTAAACATCATTATCTATGATTCAGGTAAACATATGATTACTTTTATTTGTTCATTTGACAATAACAATATTGTATATCTGTTATATTCATAATTGTATCAACTTGTGAAAATAGAATTTAGAATTTATATAAGAATACTAATTATTTTACTTATATTTTTAAAAAAAGCCACTTTAAATTAGAAATTACCTCTAATATGTCATCCACAGTTTCTTCCGCTTCACATTTGTCAGTACTCAATTTTGCTATTTTAAAATAGCTATATGTTAAAGTATAGTTCTTTTTAGAATTGTTCCATAAGTTTCTTGGTACTTCTACGAGGGCATAACCTAGAAGTAATATTAAAAGGAACAATCCCCACGTATTACTGGCGGATGATGCAATAGCTTTAATTTTAGGTCCATCTAAATATACTCCAGGTTTTAATGCAATATATATGAGTAGAATGCCACATATAAATAAGTATGAGCCATAATATATTGCATTGTCAACTAATGCTGATTTAAGTTTGCCTTTCACTGTAAAGTCACCTGCTTTGCTATATGATTGCATCATTGGCATGATTAGCCTGAAAGGGAGTGAAAATTTATTAGCTTTAATACAATTAATATTCTTATATTTTTTTAAAAAATAAGGTGATTGTTGTTTTAAGGTGTTAATCCACACTAAAAACAAAAAGCATCTTTAGAGAACATATAAAAATTTGAATGTTCTCTAAAGATTTGACCATGCCTCTTGGTGTATGACTTAGTGTTCAGGACCCTTGGAAGGTTTCCAAGAGATGCGGGTTCAAATTGCATTATGTTTAATTTTTTGATATGTTTTCCAAAAAAGTATTTAATATTTTACTTTCCTTAGTGTGGTATAACTCTTAAAAATAGTAAAAATACTGACATGCTTTCTATCTTACACAAAATATTTAAAGATTGCAAGAAGAGAGAAATTACGCTTATGGCTTCATATCCTGGTCTAGTTAATCAAATCAAAGCAATACATCTACTTAGTAATTTATAGGGGGATTTTAAAATAAAATATAATCATTGACTGTAAACGCAAATGTTGTTCCACTTAGTTGAATAAATTATTTCCCTTTCTTTGCTTTGGTAACAAAACAAAGCAAGCAGCTGAGTCCCACCACACAACACACAATACTTTGAAAATAGGGATGGGGAGGGAAATAAATAGAAATAAAAAGTATTAAAATGTATTCACTAACCATGTCAAACACTGTGATGTCCAATATACCACACGCCACAGATTAGGGAATACATTATCCGGCACAAAACTCCATGGTTTCTGACACTGGTTGTTTGGAGGTGGTAAAGTACTGGTATTGGTTGCTTGGAGTGACGGATTTACAATTTGAGTTGCATTATCTAAACATTGTCTATAAACAGTCTAAAAAAAAATTACATTTAATGGAAAAAATATAATATTAAATTGCGCACAACAAATCAAAACAAGAAATTAATTATTTTCATTTCTTAATTCTATATATTCTTATTATCAATATGTATATCATACTTACCGATGACACATCCAATGGTAAAATAAACATTATGACGAATGAGAAGTACCATGCTGTTAAGACTGATACTGTGACCAATATATGATTTCGGTAGCAATCACCATATCGGTATAAAAGAGTGGCAGCTAGTATAAAAGCTGATATTATTTCTACTACAAACAATGTGTAAACCATTTTTAATATTTTTATTATGCCTATTTACTTATAAGAGCGTATTTTAATTCTTCTGTGCTGTTTTTTGTTTTTCTTTCCACACTTGTACAGCTTCACGTTGTAATTGTTCGAAACGTATTTGTGTCGGTGATTTCAATGGTAGTAATATAGGTTTGTCAATTTCGTACTCCGATGGACATTCTTCGTAAAATAAAATACCTCTGTCTGGCAAAATTGGATCAAACTCAATCTTTTTCACTTCTCGTTCCCCCTCAGACATTTTAGGTACAGTGAATAACCTGAGCTGACATTTTAAAATATTTAACTTTACAAAAGCTGGTTATAAAAACTATTTTAATGATCTACAAGATAAAACGGAGAAGTATTCAAATATTTTCTTTAAACAAATCAATGCACTAATAAGTTGTAAAACAATGACATTCGACACGATGACAGTGATGACAACGTCGTAGGAATTTGATACTTGACAATACTGTTTAGAAATATAGCGTGAAATTGCAAATTTTAGGAATAAAAATCCATAAAACTAACAAAAAGTCCATTTTATTTATGAAATCTTATAATTTAGTATAATACTTAGCGTATATATTCCTATAAGACTTTCTTATGAGTAAGCTTGAAGTTTACCGGTTTTTTCTAAAGAGCCGATACTATTTTTGTACTACCTGTTGTATATAGTAAAGTTACTTTAGAATACATTATTAAAATGATGTAATGAAAATATGAATTACGATAATGGATTAAGTGGTCTTTTTGTTGAGTATATTGTTGTATCAGTAGGTACTTACTTACATTTTATTAGATTAAAATCGATGTCGACTCCCGATATGGTAATGTATTTGTCATGTACCTATATTAGATCTTGTCGAAGATATTTATAAATAAAAAAAAATCAAATGCCAATGTCGTGTACTAATTTACGCCGCGTAGGTATAACCTAATAAAAAAATTGTGTTAAGAATTGGCAAGGGCACCCCGTAGTCCATGCGTAATATTGATTTAAATAATTTGTGTAGGCACATTAAATAGCTAATTTACCAAAATAACCACAAATCTTTATTTACTAGCAGTAACCGCTCTTTCTTAAAAGGGTCTCAAATGCATGGATTAGGATGTTAGTTTTATCAATCGAATTTTTTGATTCTTTATTTACTTAGCGCAACCTGGGAGTGAAGTAGGGTTTCCAACCCTCCCGGATTGCCCGGGAGACTCCGATAATAATGATTAACCTCCTGACCTCCCGGAGAACAATAATTTCTCCGGTTTTTAAAAAAATCCCTGTACTGAATTGAAAAAATGGTCACCTTTGTTCTCTCCATTCCTGTTTCTAATGCTACATGTGAGCGCGTATTTAGCATGATGGAGCAAGTATGGACCAAGGAAAGAAACCGAGTGAGTATT
The DNA here is from genome assembly GCA_016802625.1 of Heliconius numata. Lineage (NCBI taxonomy): Eukaryota > Metazoa > Arthropoda > Insecta > Lepidoptera > Nymphalidae > Heliconius > Heliconius numata. The sequence continues at coordinate 646,022 of JAEBDU010013172.1, forward strand.
TCTTTAGTAAAAGCAGAGTTACAAGTACTAACAATCTTCTATTTTTATTTCTTTCAGCGTTGAAAAGGTTAGTAAACAAATATTTTTAAAGGCGCAAATTACAGTATTTTTTACGTACTTAATGCTTGGGCCAGTATCAGCACGTGCGACCGTAATTTGGTTTCGCTCTCATTGATCACCCTACTTAGTGTTCAAATGTGCACGATTAATTGCTATTTTCTGAATTAATTTGACAGTTTTATTGTTCCCAACTGTTTATTAAAGTTGAGCAGTTTAGGCCAATTTGTTCTAGTGATTTATAAATGCTAATCACAAATGTGGTTCTAATTAGTTTAGGTTGGTATACTGTATGTGTATACCTATGTTTACTTTAATCACAAATGGTATTGTGATCAGATAATAAATAATAGCATTTTAAATTTAGGACTATCATACATATAACAAATTAACGAAAATTATAAGACAGTCACATCATTGCGATAAAAAAGTGTAAGCTTAGTGCGCAGTATTTTAAAATGAGTGGAAAATGGAGAACGTATCCTTAAATTTTGTCCTATCTTCTATTACGGGAAATATGGGACAATGGACAAGATAAAAAAACACTCAAGTAGGATATTTAGAATTAGAGTAGAATATCGTATCATATTAATTTAAATTTTATACAAAATGTAACTAAAATATATACTTAGATCTTGACGGGCGTGGGCTTATAAAACAGTTTTATTTGTAAGTGTGGATATCATGACAGAGGTAAGGTACAAAGACCGACCTTCGTCAATCCCTGTTATCTGGTACGTCGAATTTTCGATATTTTTTTTACGTTATAAAGAACATTGAAATTGGAAATAAATCAAACCTACAATAGGTATGTAATGGAACTGTTTAATAGAAAGAAAAAAAGGTTTTCCTAATTTTATTTTTGTAATTTTCTACGAATAGGTACGTGCTGTTTTGAATGTATTAAATAAATAAAAAATTCAACGATATTATATCTTTTATTCCGCACAGATAGTTTAGGGAACCTAATGACTACTCCATTTTCATTAAGTCACTTCCGAATCCCATTTCCATCGAATTCTTGAGGAATGGCGGAACTGAACGACGTAATTTGGGTCGATACCAGAGTATGGAAATGTAAATATTAAATATTTCATTCCCCTGAGTGGGAATTGAACCGATAGTCTTCGAGTTTGCAGTCGCACGCTTGTGGACTTGCGTCACGCCACGTCACGTATATCTTAAAATTGTTGAATCTCCAGCAACTAAATAATTTTCATTAAGTACGTCTTATTTTGTGATATAATAATATTTTGAAATATCCATATTATGCAAACTTAAGAAAGCTTATTCAAATTTTCATCTAGAGAAATTTTAGCAACTGTTTTCATATTCATAAGCGTCACCTCTGACCTTCAATATAATTCGTCCTTTTAAGACTATTTAATATCATAAACCTTGAACGTTTCCAAACAAAAGTTTCCTATTTTAAGAAACAATTTCCATTACTCTTATTTAAGATGGAAAAAATGTTTATTTTGTTGGATAAAATGTAGGACATTAATAGAAGAAACAATCATTTATATATCTACAACCGAAGCGACGACGTTTGAAAACGGATCACAGTTGGAATTAGAGTTTCTTTAGAAAAAAGGAAGGAGCTTTAAGGAAAAGTAGCTCAAATACTTCTTTTAATAACAATAGAAGATATAGTAGGTAACCTACCTATTAGTTTGACACAAATTCTAGACAAGGAATTCTCAATTCAAAAAATAAATACAATATTATTAAATTCTCTTTCTATAACAAAAGCAGCTCTTTATCCTTTTACAGAAATATCTCAACTAAACAGACGAATTCAAATTTGCGAAATTAAATTTTTTCTGTTGTCACGAACAGTGAACGTAATTTCGGGGCTCTTTGAATGTAATGCTAGGAAAGTTGTAGGTCTCGGAAAAGTGAAAATTGAATCAAGCTCCAGCGAGAGAATTCCCTGCAACGAAGACCGTCGTAATTTGTTTGCCACCAAATATTTTGCAAGTCATATTAGTGTTTATTCAAATAATATGCCCGATATATTTGGATGTTTGCACATTTGATCACAGAAAAGATGTGATGAAATATATAAAAATGTGGAACACGGTACAACCATAAGACCACGCAAAGGTTGTGGGTTCGATCCTACTACGAGAATGAAATATTTTCTTAAAAGGGGTTATCTTGACTCTAGGTTCTTTCCGCCTAGCCTCTTTGTTTATTTCGATAAATATAATGTTTTTCGTCCTTCTCTATTGTTAATACATTATAAAGACAAGTTATAACTTGCCCGAATATTATTAAAAGCTTAGCTCAAAAAGAAGACTTCAAGCCGTGGCCTACTGATATTGAAAATCCATAATGCGGGCATACAGTCATCTCATTTACATATCACAAAAGAATGAATGCGAACGCGATGAAAGCCGCTGAATGATAAAACCTTTTATTGTAGTTTTTATTTTTATTTTTACACTGTATACTTACTTGATAAATTTAAAGTGATTGTATACGGTGTAGACTGTAGAGGATTCCACTATTTGTAATGTATTGGAGTTTAAGTTCAATATTACTAGAATCAGTGTTATTTTTTAATGATTATATAGGTGTATGTGTATTATTATTTCTTTTTGTATTTGTGACATACAAAATATCTTGTACAATTCATAATTAAATAGATTCTCATCTATGTAATCTAATACAATAATAGTACACGCATCAATCCATCAGTTAATGTTACGTTATTTTGACCCACTTCCCTCCGTGTGATTCCCTTGAACATTGGCACGCGTGTTCGGATCATGACAATACGACGTTTTCATAGCATGATTCTGATGGGCTTGCCAGAAGACCAGCATAGCGACAATTACGCTTTTTTTTGGAAACCCGATGTTCCGAACACTTTACAGTAAAATCTTCATTTAAAGTGTGTAATAATCGCGAAAATTTAAAATCTTATAAATTTTATAACTATGTATTTACTATATTTTATCTATGTATATATATAAAATCGAAAGGTCACTCACTCATCACGAAATCTCAGAAACTACAAGTGCTAGGAATCTCAAATTTTGCATAGGAATTACTTATAGGACGTAGGTGCTCGCTAAGACGGGAATTTGCAATATTCGACTTCTAAGGGGTTGTTTCTGGGGTCGAAAGTTTGTATGAAACTTCGTTACTACAAATGCTAGGAGTCTCAAATTTTGCATACACGTCACTAGGACGTAGTCATGGAGACAGAAATTAATAATAACATAGTTCACGCGGGTGTAACCGCGAGCGGGTCGCTAGTTTATTTATATCTATATGTTTGTAGAATAACGTAAAAGAAATTAGGAATTATACTATAAATATTTTAACAGTCAGCCGCACATATGGAATTATGAAAACGAATTTGAAATTGGAATGCTAGCCAGCATAAAATAAATACTCATGTGTTTAAACAAAAATGTAAAAGAAAGCACAAAGGAATGTTTTTGTTCTACTTCCATTTAGAAATGCTAATTCTAGTGTTTGTATTTTAGACCTAAATATTATCTACCTAATAGCAAAATAATTTAAAGAAAATTATATATTGCATTATAATTTTAATTAAACATTGTATTATTTTTTTTCAGCTTCATGCTGTATTCCACATATAGCAGGGTAGGCAGAGGGAACATAGTGCTAAGACACTCCGTTCTCCCCACTTTCCGCCGAATTTTTGAGGCATTGTATGTTGAGTTGCGGAACTCAATGCCGTGCTTTTGCCTTGTTACCAGAAAAAAAATTCACGTCTTCCTTACAATAAGTTTAGAAAACTACTTTAGTAGAGAAAGACGACTCACAATTTAAATCTGTATACTTAGACAAAATTACTTTCATACTTTTGTAGTATAAAAATATGGCTTTTGTTGGCTCGACTATGGAACGAATCTCGAGTCACTAAATGCGTTCTTCTTATTGCAGTTATTATTCAGGCTATTTTTATCATTATGCTGGCAAATGAATGCACCTTGAAATTTATAATATGCAATATGAAAGCTGTCGTCATTTATTCGTTTTAAATTTAATGAAGCATGTCGTAATTCATTTCAATTTATATGATAGTATTAACATTTGTAATTGAATGAGGTAATACGTTAAATAATTATGGACTATTGAATGGTATTATATTGAATATCGTTTGCATTTGACGCCATTAAAAGTATTTGACTATTTTTGATTATTGGGAGTTCGATTTTCTAAAAAAAGTTAATATTAAAATATTTTTATTGACTTTCATTTACAGAATTGGAATATGATGTGGGAGATTTGTTAAGATAACTATTTGTACTAACTTTGTATAAAATAAATGTACTAACTTTGAAAATGGAACTTTATATTTGTATTATAGAAAAAAAACCCATAAAATTTATATTTGTGTATTAGTTCATTCCATATAAAAGTGCAGCGACTGCAAATTTAAGTTTGTCAACTTTTAAGAATTATACTTCTCGCTGACCTACAATTCTTAATTGATACGGAACCCTCGGTGTGCGAGTTCAACTCGCACTTGACCGAATTTTCAGATTATATTCATCAAAGGAACTAAAGCGTTTAGAAAGAATCGTTCTAGAAACACATATGGCGTTGATCCAAATAACTACACGGAGGACAACCTCTCTGCGGGAATCGAGTTCGTAATTCGAGTGAAAAATATTCTTTATTTTTATAACATTTTCGCCCTACTATAGCAAATAGAGTCGTAGTAATTAAAACAAATAAATCAATTTTATAATTACCCGCTTACTCATTAAGGCTGGGCCTCTCTTATTTCTACTCTCATAAATGTGGGAAAAGCGTATAATAATAAATACTATAAAACTTAATGTAACCACAAAAATTTGGGCTTCATTAATTTTTCCATCTATTTATCAAATGCTCCGCAATCAATCATCGTTACCTACTTTGAAGTGATTTTCTACATTAAAAAATATACGACATTTGCTAGATAAAAATAATTTACATATTTAAAAAAAATTGCATATTTTAAATAACAAAAAACTCAAATCAGAGTAGACACAGGAAACCTAGTGTTAAGACACTCCGTTCCCCTTTTTCCGCCGGAGTCTGGTATTGCGCCGTGGAGAATCGAACCCACAATCTGATAACCTGTCGCGTCATGCCCATTTGTATTATTATAATTTTTTGAGTGATTTAAATATAGAAAAAACTAGTAGCTCACACCACACTAACACAGTAGTTACTAACTGTAGACGTTGATTGAGGATTCACATTTTTTAAATATTAATGAATGAAAAATATTCTTGTAAAATGTATTATTTATCTTTTTGGAAGTACATATAAATACAGATATCGCGATCGTAAACGATTTTATTGATAATATTATGATTTTGTTGCGTATCCATTACCTACTTTTGATCTATTACAGAATTTGTAAGAAATATCTAATTAACTGTATTTTCTTCTTCAAAGACGGATTCCGCAAAAACAAAGGGCGAGAGATTGCCCTTCATTTGCTAATTTACTTGCTGTTACAAGATTAACGATGTTGCTAAAAATAGAATGCCCTGTCATTGTTACCGAATTACTTGGTTTTAATATTTTTTTTCTGAATTAAAATAATTACGGCCCAAAAAAGAAAAAAAATATAAAAGAAAAAGAAAGAACAAGTCTAGTAATAAAACTACTTCAATTGTCTTTTAGAACGAAAAAACGTTTCAAATATTCTATCAGAATAAGATATCGAAAATATTTTAATAAAAATAGTAACAGCCATCTCTATTGTGCTACGAGAAATTCTTACCTAAAACGCTATGTGATACTTTCACCAAACAACAATAAGCGTATAACGCAAACTTTCGTGGCAATTGGCCATATCCAGCTGAAAAGAATCTTAACTTCTAAATATCTTTGAAGTTCGTTGTAGTGGAACAAAAATGATAAGTAGGTGGTTGATATACTTTGGTGTGTGATATATTCCTTTACTTGCATGTCTACGATGAAATTCTTATACTGTGTGAAAAGATTTTTACATCATCCAAAGAACTCTTATTTATTTATTCATTGGGAAACTATTAGAAATAAAAGAAGTATTAAATAGATTTATCTTAGCATTATCAAGATAAATATATAATGTCGTACATAAATAATTATATTTACTTTGAAATTTTGTTTCAGAGCAGATCAAGTTTCCTAGAAGATGTTTAAAAAGATGAGAAAAGCCTTTGACTTTAAAATGAAGACTTAAGCTTCTCAAAGTACTATGGAGGCAATTGTTTTTACAACTTTGAAAGCGATCTTCCTTTGACAGAATGAGATGGTAAAATAAGAGATTTTTAATCCTTTGGACTGAAATTTTTGTAACATTAGTTAACCAAATAGTCATTGAACTCTATTTAGTTTTTGTTTTATAGTTGGCTGTAAAACTGAGTATGTATGAGTATTGAGTATACAAAATGAGTATACTGCTCTTAGAATAGGGTTTTATTTTTTTATTTACAATAAAAGGAAAAGAAAACTGCAATTTGGCTGTTCATTAAACTAACTTTCAGCATATCTAATGAAATTGACATATGCTTTTACGGCGAAGCGGGATTTCCTCAACTAATTTAAAACTTCCTTGATTGAATCGCGGCTGCGCTAGGTCGGCGCTGTTTTGGTTTAAATTCTTAGTGGCACCGAGTTGTATTGAGTTATAAGTTTGTTTATTATCTTTTGTGTAAGTATATTCTATAGTGCCTCACTTGTGTCTATTATATAACAATAAGGTTATTATTTTACTTATGCAAGCTTATTATAGTTCAAATTAGTAACATCCCATGATATGAAAAGGAGAGACATGAATGCGAGTAAATATTTGAAAAATAAACTGACTTTTCTATAGTTATAGGTAAACAGATGTTATGCTATTTACTGCTAATTGATGTCTCTGAGTGCGAGAATACGTGAAATCTATCTTCTTCTTTTTCTACATTTATCTTAAGAAAAATAATATTATATAGATAGCAATGAAACGGTAAGCACTTGTTTTTTTCAAGATTACTTTCATGGAAGATGGATAACGTTCATCTATCATTTTCTTTTGCGTTTACTTAACGATAATAAACGTCGCGCCGTCTTTAGTGGACGACATTACTTGTAGATATGTATTTTTGCAAAACTCTAATTATATTTTATAATATCTTAGTATCGAATGCCCTCATATAGTGAGTAATTCCGTAATTACATTGAGATTTTCGTAAAAAGTCTGTTTTATTGCAAGATACCGATTTGTGAAAGAGAGAGAGAGAGAGAAAGAGATGTAAAATATAATTATTTTGTGTTATCATTAGATGTATACAAACATGGTGTTTAATACTTCAAAGTCTTTACTGTATATTTATAATAAAGCTATACATATATACACTAAAATGTAAAAAATGTCGAAATACATTTACATACAAAAATACCGTTAAGAAAACTAACACGACACAGTTACGGGAAATTCCAATAAATTATTTGTATCGTACGGCAAAGTTCAATGCAATTGAATATTCTCAGAAATTGATCAAAAAGGAAGCCCAAATATTGGAAACCACGTATGTAGATATGTATAATGTTTGGGGGTCCACAATGGAAGACTTGCTCACAGTCCCTGGCAGCCCTTACGAGGGCTGCTACGATACTTCCGCCACGTGCACCTCGAGAGAGCGCACTGATAGGGTGTCACCCCGAGGCGACACGCACCAGTGCTACCCCGCTGGTGTGTCAAGTGGCGACGAATGCGGCGTTGGGAACCGCCACCCAACACGCCATGTCCGGAACGGCGGGAGGTGGAGGACGGAGCTACGAATTACTAATATACGCTACATGGAATTTAAGAGAAGAAAGAGAGAGAAGATATATAGAGGGAGGAATTATAAAAAAAAATAAAGTATTACAAACTTGTAAGTTCATTTCAGTGCATACGCCCGCAAACTTAAGCTTGTCAATAAATAAGTTGTGCTTACCGTTGACCTGCGTTCCTGAAATTGATACGGATCCCTCGATGGGCGAGTCCGACTCGCGATTGACCGATTTTTAGTATAGGTACATATAAACATTATGAAACATTTGAATAAAAGAAGTATGAGCGTAGGGCGCTGCTTGGAGAAACAAAGGAGAGTGATTCAAGCATTTGCTCTTTAAGATGTTTTTGTAAAGGACGCTTAGTCTCATTCAACAACACAAAGCCTGGTCATTAACTTCAAGGTGTTTCATGAGATCCGAGTTCGCTTGAGTATCTTTCTTTTCTAGCTACTTTAAGTATTTTACTTTGTCTATATTCGTCTACTGCTTATTGCTAATTAGACCGAAAGTTCTAGTAAAAACTGACACCATTCTCTATTTTTTGTGACCAAAAAAACACCAAATTATATGTACAATTCTGTCCCTTAGTTGATTTTTAATCAACAAAAAAGGTGTTTAGTCGAATTCCTTTTTATTCTAATAATATATAGAGCTGAGAGTGATTACATTGAAATATAATTATAAGCACTGTATCTTTAACAGAAAATGTATTTATGCTTAAATATTTATAAAATATATCTTCTAGAATCTATCTTACGTTTTCCTCCTTAGAGAATTGCGCTTCCATTTCGACAGGTAATGGCTTTGTTCAATGTATTTTATTATTAACGAATACCATTTTCCTAGTATTAAAGTACATATTACACAATTTTAAGATAAATTCCATACTGATTGTGGTATTGTCAAGCATAGTTTTTATTTCTTAGTGCACTTTTTGTTGCAAGACAATGTAGTAGGGAGAGAAAATCGACTTTAAAAAAGGATGTGGGATTAGAAAAATATCTTATGCTATACGAGTGCGCCACAATGATCATGAAAATATTATAATTATTAAATGTATTAGTTACTAAAAAATATGTTTTATACGCATGAGGTCAGTCGTCGCACAGGGGCACACGCGTGCGACTGTACAGGTTGTGGGTTCAATTCCCACTCCAGTCTATCTATATACGGGATATAAAAAAAAACATATTTTATATCATTTTTTGATGTAGGTATGTAAGTAAAAATAACACATGGGTACTCCCTATTATTACATTACAAATTTCATGCAAATCATTCAATTGAACGCTAAACGAGCCCGGAAATATTGAACATGATTTGTTTGTGAAAGTCATAGTTTTGATATTGAATAATTGAATATTAAAAGAAAATTATAAATCCTTTAGATTTTTAAAAAAAATATAATAAAATGGTGTAATCGATAAAGTATTGAAAATGTATTTAAAATACATTCGCGCTATTCATTATAATTAATATTGAACAGTAATATTGATTTCTTGACCATTGAAAGACGACTTTACTTTCTTTTCTTTTCAGCTTCACTTCAGAAGAGTAGGCAGAGGGAACCCAGTGTTAAGACACTCCGTTCCCCACCATCCTATATAAATCTCGAATATTCGAGGCATTGCGTGTTGAGTGGCGGACCTCAACGCTGATCTTTGCCTCGACACCAGAGCGCCAGACGTCAGCAGAATATTAAATATTTCATGTCCTCGATTGGGAAACGAACCCACAACCTGTCGCATTAACAGTAAATGCTGATTCTGTTCCATATCTGGTTGATTCTTATGGTTTACTATAAGAGAATAACATGTTGTTTTGGTGAAATATTATACAAAATAATATTTTTTGTTCAATCTTCAAAGTGGACGTTAAACAACAAATATAAATATTTCAGAAGACATGTTAAATGTTGAATTGGATGAGAATTATTCAGTACTGTACATTTCAAAATACAGTCGCGTTCCACGTCAGCAATATAGCTAAAGCTTTCTTTCATCTACAGCGATAAAGGATTTTGTATTTTTAAATAAATTAATAGTATTTTACGAAAAAAATGGATAAAATACATAAGAAAAAATCATAATTTGAAATGTAAAAAATACAATTATTTTAGGATATTTACACAAAAAGCATAAACTAAATAGTCTATTTAGAGTATAATTTGGTACATAAATGCTTTCAAGCGCCTCGGGGGATTAAAAGCCATTTAAAACTTTGTATTGCGCTCAACTTTTCCTGTGAACAACGGTGGCTTAATTTGATGAGACTTAAAATTATAGTTGCCCTTGTTATTCTGTTTTAATATAGAACAAAAAAAAATAACATTAAGAAATCATCCCCATGCTTGGTTGCTTTGAGAAAACATAGTATAGGTTTTCTGTAATAAAACAATTAAAAAATAATGTGTGTACATTGATTATATTTACGAAAAAATTATGTACTACTAATAGAACATGAATCTAGGTTTTTAAAATTTTTGTTTGTCTCCATGTACACGCACATCTTTGACAAACTAAAACTTGCAAACGTAAGCACTCTTCTTGTGTGAAATGAACTACAGTTATAAGTTTGTAATGGTTTTTTAAATTATTTCCTTTATTTGTGCTGCAAGTTCTCACACCTTTGACATTTGATAATCTACGTCCACGGGAAGTAAAACACAAAATGTAGGAAAAACGATGTATAAAGGCTCGTATCTTTTGATTGCGTTGACTTAGAACTTGCTCTATGCTCCAAACGACCGTAGACTTGAATATTTGATATTAATTCTCGAGATCGATCTCGAGATGAATGTTCACGGCAGACGGACAGACGGACAATAAACTGATTCTATTTATTTAGATAATATAAAGAATTCATATTGATATTTTGTATATCTAAATGATCTTTTTTGAAAATGAGTTCAAATGATTAAAAAGTCTATAAAAAAATAAAACAAAACTACAATGTGTATATTTACAAAACCATATACGGGTATTTATCTAAAATCTTTTTTTTTTCAAACAAAAAATCTACCGGCACACAATCGGCACAGATTTATTTTGCAGTGTAAATAAAACGAGATACTAAATATCGTTTACTATTTAGAATTCTCCTCTGCGTTCACGATTCAACGGTGAGTACCAATTAATTATTTGTACTACAGTCTATTGGGATTCATGAAGTGTTATTTTGCTTTTGTAACGTTCTTTTAAATAACTAATGGGCCGCGAAGTAAATACTGCCATTTTTTAAATAAAGAAAATTTTATTTATTTCATGTTTTTTTTTATTATTCCTTCGTACGATGGACGTGGGTCTTAATTATTCGTTAGTGGATATTAAATTATATGTATTAATTATCCATTCCTTATCTGTATTAAGAAGTATTCTTTTTATTTGTTTGTCTATTGAAATTTGTAAATATGTTTGCCATGTTGTTAATAATCATTGAATAATAAAGCATGGCTTATTATACTGTAAACATTGTGTTTAAAAATATGCTTGTTTAATGTTTGAAAATGTTCTTAATTAAAATTATTTTAGTAGGACATATACATGTGTATGGAGCTATTGACACAAGTGCCAAGAAAAATAATATTTATTATACTTAGGTACCTAAAGAGCTTAACACATAGCTTGCTTAACAAGTTTTAATGCCTATAGCTGTAGTTTAGTGTCTGGTCTATTTGTATCATTAAGGCTGGCTGGCTTCGTGCCACAATGACCTGACTAAGCTGACCTGAACCAAAGGGTATCTGACGGTTTTAATTTTTCAGCTTAACATTATCTCTTATGCAATAAAATAATTTTAACAAGAATTAAAGTTATAAAATATTAAGAATATTTTAAAGACTATTTTTGACGTACTTTTCAATATCTAAAGAGAGAGAGGGAGAGAAGGAGAGAGAGAGAGAGAGAGAGAGAGAGAGAGAGAGAGAGCTTATTGGAACCTTTAATATAATAATGTACTGTAACTTTCGACGAGTCGTGGACGACTTTAAGTTAGCTGTGCATAGGTCTATTGTAGTGGTAGCTGTAGGCAGGTACTTTAACTCTCATACATAAGAAATATGTTTTAAAACACTGTGAACTTCAATATTTTAAATTAACGCCTACAATTTTTCCCTAGTATAACGGACGGACGGACGGACGGTATATTTTTTTATATTGGAATCAATACTTTTGTACTTAAACGTAAGGAGAATGTACTATCGTTAATACACTTAACTTTTTAACATGATGAAACTTAGTATTTTGGACATTTAGGTAAGCATATTGGGCGTAAGCCAAGTTTACTAAAAATGTAAAGCATATTTAACTATGTAAAAAATAAACAAATTAGTTTTGATTCGAGCCTCAACGTCGGCAGTTTTAGTCCATTACATTGAGCGTGGTTAGATTTATGTGTTGACGAGTCCCAAAAGAGCGAGTTGGCATATTGCCACGCAGTTGACCCGCGGCAGAGGTCAACGCACAGTGAGAATTTTTAATGGTTTATTACAGGTAGAAACTAGGAACGAGACGTATAAAAATAATGATGCTGTGAAACAGTATGACTTCTCAATTTTTCCCAACATTAAGAATTATATAATATACCTACATCTTTTTTTTTTATTATTTATTAATTTTATTATTAATAAAAATGAGCCACTTATCACTTGGTCCATAATATATTTGAACTTCAAAAAGAAGTTAATTAAGAAGAATAATTGGAAATTTAATAGTAATGGAAATATATCTACTGCTCTGACAATATTTGTTAGCTTTAAGCTTTGTTTGTGTATGAATAACAGTTAAGGGAGACAGGTTAATGTAGCAAATATCATGGAATTTGGAGCTCTCTATATTCAAATTGAGATATTTGTTGACAGTTTCATCCATTAATATCCATATCCATATAGGTAAAACATAACAATCATAAACCTTCATGATATATTTATGACATTTTTATGTTAGTTAACACTTTTTATTTAATTGTCTTTACGAATTTGGTTCAAGAATTAACTATTATCATTCTCTTTTCCAATAAAAGTCCTATTTAGAAATATGGCCTGGTAACATAACGGACTGGAATGGGATTTGAATATCGATAATCTGTTAAAGTTAGCCAAATGCCACTTAGTTACTTGACAATGAAGTATATTTCAGTTATACATATTATGTACTTTTATATATGTCGGTATACGTTTGAACAGAATAGCTCTGAAAGTTCTACAAAAACATCAAAGGGCGGATTGATCCATTTTAAGATGTTACACGAATAAGTTTCTTGCACGTATCTTATAGTGGAAATGAAAATATTTGATAAGATATTATAAAAGCACTTTACTGTGAGTGGTTTTTCGTCTATTATTTTAATATTAGCTTTTTACTTGATATTTTGTTCTATTTTAGGGTCCCATCATATATTAAAGAAAAAACAACCTTTTACGGGAGCAACATATAAGGTAAAATATTTCAAATCCATACTTAAAGAAAATTATCGAGATTCCTCAACAGTTTAAATAAAATCACGCTGTATCCCGAACATACTCGTAGCAGGGTAGGCAGAGGGAACATAGAAGAAACTCCTGCCCCACAGAAACCTCATTTCCGTCGAATTTTTCGAGGCACATTTAGTTTTGAGTGGCGGAACTCAACGCCAGGCTTTTTGCATTGGGTCCAGAGCGACAAAAATAAACATATTAAGAAATAATAATTAATTCCTTCGAGTGGGGATCGAACCCACAACCCTCGCGTTACCTCGGCCTCTTTAGGGGTAGGAATATTATTTTCATTTCATAATTTTTATCTAATCTGCATTAAATGTCAGGAGTGGTTCCATATACATTAACAGCAAAGAGATTTGACCTTTCATATTATCGAAATATATTTCCAAACTAATCAGAATTTGTGTATTGTTCTCGACTAAAATTAGATGTGAGTCGTTGTGATAAATATCACATTACAGAGAATACTACTATCATACTTTAATAAATAATATCATACTTTTACCTTACGAAAGATAGTAGGTACATACAAGTATGACAAAATATTTTGATATTTTTTTCATAATGAATTCACCAGCAATTTTCATAATATAAAAAATAATTTGGGTTTGTTTTTTTACCTTAAAAATATATTTTTGTTCGTGTTCAGTGACATTTTGTAATGGAAGCATTGTTCTCAACGTTTTAACTGAGGCAGTCAGCTAATTCGACCGTTGTCAACCCTGACCTCCCTGAAATAAAAAGGCCGGTGTACGGTCAGCAAGTTTATTTGTAATTGTCTTCTTTACGTATAACAGCTATTCTTTTTCATAGGTCACTAAATTAGGTTCAACAAAAGACTATTAAAAAGAGAAATTGTTTGTCTCGTTGATCGAAAATTGAGAAATAAAGAATAAATAAATCTACAGTAATCTTTTTTGCTTTTTGTTCTTGTTTTTTTAGCGTCATGCTGTATCCCGCATATAGCAGGGTACGAAGAGTTAACCTGAGAACCCAGTGTTAAGACACTCCGTTGCCATTATATTTTACGTTCATTTTGTATGCTATTAGAGGCAATTTTGAAAATGCTATTGATTAACAAATAAAATCTTATGTAAAATATATTGTAACATATTATAAATTTTACACATCCCCAGAACCCAGTGCTAAGCTACTACATTTTTAAACTTCGATTGTTTTATGTTGGATTTCAACCCACAATTATTGTGTTCCATTTGGAACGACACAATTATACAGCAGTGGCGTTAAATATATCCATTTATAAGAATCCTTTATTCTTGTAAAATTTTATTTAATAAAATTATGCAGTAAAAAAGTTCACGCTTTTAAACGTATCAAAGTAAATTATAAAAAGTGTGAATAAAACTCCAGTTATTCTAAAACTTCGTAACCATCTAATTTGATCTTTTTTAATCTGATCTCAACAGTTTCTGGCATAATGAATTTGAAGGAACAAAAGATTGCTTTCTCGGATTTAAAAGATTTTTCTTATAAGTATGCTTTCCAATTAATTTGTACCAGTTTTTTAATATGGGACATTATTTTCAATCATATAATATTTTTCTTAGATTCACGCTGTTTCTTTCATGCGGCAGTATAGATAGAGGGAACGTAGGGTATTTACATTACACTCCGCTTTCTATTTTCCGCCTAATTTTTAAGACATTGCATTGTGACTTCCAGGTCGTTGACTTCCAGTCAACACCGCGACTTGTCTTGTTATCAGTTACGGCTGCCTTGAAAACATTACTAATGAATAAAATTTAATTAGGTTTTCTTTTGTTATTATCTTTAACTAAATTCACGTTGTCATGACAAAGCTAATTAATATGTATAAAATCTTATGCTGTAAGATTACATAAATATTCATTAGATTCGTAGGCTTTTCTTTCTATTTCACCTACCTACCGTATTTTATTACATTATTTTTATAACTAAAACTGACCTAATCGTTGTTATTCCTTGCAGAATTTAAAAAATTGAGAGAAAGTGATACTGTTAATTTTTTTTTAGGCAGCTATTATTACAGTGGGCAAACAAATATTTTAAGTTGTTTCAGTGATATATTTACTATAGTTTATTAATGAAAAAGTGAAGTGAATAAACTAAAAAATATGTATCTTTTCTATAAATTATATACCTATATAAACTTTAATGGCTATTAAAAACAAATTGAGGCCAGTTGTGGCGCAGGGGCACAAAATGTGACTGTAAATTCGACTGGTTGTGGGTTCGATCCCCACTCGACGAAATGAAATGTTTATTTAAATTGGTATGTCCATTTTTTGCTCTGGTGTCGAGGCAAAGCGAGACGTTGAGTATCTGCCATTCAGCACGCAATGCCGCAGAATTCGGCGGAAAGTGGGGAAGAGAGTGTCTTAACACTAGGTTCCCTCTGTCCACCCTGCGGGATACAGCGTGAACCTGAAATATTCTTTAAAATAAATACATCTGCATTAGATATTTGAGGCTCGCTTCGTAGAAACTAAGTTCTCTCGGGAATATTAATAGTACGGAAGAACTCGGTCTGTAGAGGCTATACAATTAGATTTGCTTCACTGAACACACTGACAAAGAAACTTATGCCTCGATAAATATTCTTTATAAATATTTAATAATACTAAAATATAGTTAACTATAACCTATCATGTAATTTTCAAATAAATAGAAAAAAAAAATATTTTAAATATATCACAGGCTATTAAATAAGAAAAAGAGAGTAAATATTAAAATTAAGAGCATATTACGTGTACAAATTTAGAACCTCTTCTAATTACATACTGCCAACCCATAATATGTAGATATAGCGTATGAGAAACTATCGCTAAACTCCTAGAGTATATTCCTTCAGCAAAACAAATAAATCGAATCTAAGTTGTGCAGTGATTATGCATGTATAACTAACGTGACCAGACGTCCCGTTTTTTGCTTGTGTGTCCCGGTGTCCCGAAACATGCCACCGGGACGTACAAAAATCCAGGTTTTTCGGAATGTCATGTAAATTTTGTCTGTCAATTTGCAGTACGCTATTTTTAAAAGGTAACTGAATGGAATAAATAGTTCACAAAAAAATGGAAGTATTAAATTATTTCTGAAAGTATCAAATATACACAAAAAACGAAATAACCTCTAAATAGAACGAAAGCCACTATAAAACGGAAGCTATCCTAAAAAAACGAAAGCTCACCTCTAAAAAAACGAAAGTGAACGACAACTGTAATATATTTTTTTCTTAACTATCTTCTATGGGGCCATCCATAAAATACGCGCGGCTTTTTCTAGGAGCTTACTAATCCGAGATTCTAGAACAATGTTCATATGAACATTAAATAATGTCCATAGTACGTCTTCATATATCACCAAGGGTTAAAAAATGGTACAAATAACATCTATGTAGACCGATCAATTACAATTTTATCACTCATACGTGTAATGAAACAGATAGGTAGCGTAAACAAAAATAACTTATTGACACGGTGTCTGACCCTGATGTAGGTCGGTAGTGTGGCGAAGTGCCAACTGCTTCCAGGAGAATCGACGACAGTCAAGTTATCCAAGTCTCTGTCTCGTATAATGTGCAGTATCTTAGAGGGGCGCTAATGAAGCAAATTCAATTCTAAAATTCACGTCGCTTTTATTTCTGTTTTTCTATTTTTATACAAAAACCACGCTATGCTCTAGATATAAACGGAACAAGTTGTTTGAAAGTATCAAAGCTTATTTTTATTAAAACTAGCTAAGAAGGAAGTAAAACAGGAAGCAAAGAATATTTTCTACAAACGAAATATTTTCACTCATTTTTTTCCTTGTACATTTTTACTAATTTAGTTATTTCATTAAATTATTCACTAACGGTCTTATTCGTCTGAGACTTCTAGGACAAGACTTCGCGGAAAACTTAATGAGAACAGGAATTATAGCTATCTCGTAGTTTATTAATTAAAATATTAAATTGAGACATTATTTTGTGCATTTTTTGTTTGCCTAAAGTATATCCTAAATATGTTAATATTTAAATTGTTGGTTCATATATCACTGTTTTTGACTCATAACTCATAAGTGTGATGAGATGTATCCTAATGGAACTAAATCAACATGTACTACTATAAATAAGAATTAATACTATAAATAAGATTTAAGTACTATAAATAAGAAAATAAAAATTAATGTTAATATTAATTCTTTTCATTTTCAAGTGTTAACAGACATTAATTTATGTAAGACGTTAAACAAATATACTCAATATATTAAGACATCTGTATACGAGTATGATACAGGAACGTCGTATACGGTTGTAAGCGCCATATCTCACGGAGACCATCCCTTCCATTATTGTGCTATAGTGCGAAAAGCAAGGCGCTTTTACGTGCGAGTTGTGTGTGGTTCAAGTGGAAATGAACACAAGTTAAAAAAAGAAAGTTATTTTAAATAAAACTATTTTTAATAAAAGCAATGTTAATAATTTAACGATTTAAGTAGGTAAATTTTTTAATAGAGCACAAGCTACTACTTCAGTATTATATATGAAAAATGAAAAAAAATCTATGAAATCACTATTTATTGTAAATACTAGTGGACCCGAACGCGGCTATGCCCGCTTGAACTATACGAATATTTATTAAATATATTTATGAAATAATTTTCAGTTTTCAATAGAGAGATGCGTTAAGCAAGCTCATTTTGGGTGCCGTTTTCTAACAACAAACTTTGCAAATCGTTGCTTAGCAACGGTCGTATAGCGATGATTGTTATTAACATGGCGGAATAAATTGCATGTCAAATTAATAAGTATTTTAATATATTGGTATATATCGACAATATTACAAATATAAGAAAAAAAGTATCCTATGTTCATCCCGAGACCCTCAAGTATCTCTATATGAGTATTTTATTACAATTAAATTAGCGGTTTGGCCCTGATTGCGTAAAAGACAGACAGAGTTACTTTCGAATTAATAATATAGGTATGGATATAAACCGTTTCAGCTATTCTACCAATTTATGTTAACTCAAGTTTGCCTAATTTTATGCATGAAGCAGACACGTGTACAAATGTATATTAAAATGTTTTATCAATGTTTTACATTAATATTGCGGTTACGTCTGCCACAGTCTGATAAGGCACATTATAGAGAGTATGCTGCAGCAGCAATGTGGTATCAATATAAATCGGTATTCACTGCGAGTAAACAAAGATCAGCTTCTATTTGATATCTAAGGTGGTGTCGTGAGAAATAACTGCTTCATAAAATTTCTTGACTTTTCATTTCATTGTGTATTTTAAATTTGTTGATGTATTTTTTCTTAACTCCAACTGAAAGAAATTATATTGAAAAAAATCATATTCAACTTTTATAATTCACATCGACCTATCATCATAAAATTGGTACGTAACCCTTGGTGGATGCGACCGCCTCGCACTTGACCAGTTTTTTTAAATAATATGTAATTTTGGGCTTACACTCGGCCCATGCTAAACGAAACTACTTACGCCGATCATATTCAAGATTTCATTTCAAATTGTATATAATATATTTATTTGCGAATTCCTCGCGCGCACACACAGCTTTCGCGGCTTATCTTGGATGAGCATACACTCGAATTTCGTTTGAGGCAAGATTTTTGGGTGTACTTACTAGTTACGTTTGAGTGTACTTGTTCTGTCCCTATGTGGTTTTCCTTAAAGAAACCTTTGGAATTTTTATATCTAGTTATTCCTTCTATTTTCCTTTTACATAATTGTAGAACTTATAAAATATGCTTTAAATTTAAATATTTGAAAATTATAAACAATTTAGTATTTAGTTGTATAATAATAATTTCGTATTTATTCTCAATTTCACGTTTTTCACAAGCGCGGCGTTGAATTTCGCTACTTAACGTTCAATGTCGCACGAGTTCGGCGTAAAGTGGGTAACTGAGTCTCTTAACACTAGGTTCCCAGGTTCCCTCTGCCTATCCTGCTGTGTGCGGGATACAGCGTAAAGCTGGAAAAATATAACTATAATGAGAGTACAGAAATATGAATTTATAGCTTATAGCATATTACGTATGTATGAACATACACACTTTCTGTAATAAATATGAGAAGAAACATTTATATTTAATACATGAATATTCTCAGAGGGAAGAATTGTCTCTCTGTTAAACGTCTCAACGATGATAAACACAAAGGCCTCGGGAACATTGTGAGCAATTTGATAGCACAGACACGTGTGTCGTGTTGTTCTGTCGGAGTCTATAGTCGCTAACTTGTAACAATTTTGTATTATCTTACACTATACTATTGGAAGTAACCGCCCCTGCAGTGAAGCAATCATAATAAATATTAGTTGGTTTTTAATCTTAATTATTTTAGATATAAAAATTGTACTTGCATATTTGTACTTAAATTTACTCGTTTTAGATTTTAATAATATTTCATATAAATTTTAAAGTGCATCATAATTTAAATATTCTGTTTTGAATTGAGAATAAGTATTTTATTTTATTCCATATTTTTTCATTATTTAGTTTAGTGTATACTTTATTGCACACAAATAACAGGAAAAGAATAATACAAATAGTACAGAAAAAAAAAACAAGTATGCAAAGGCCTTATTGCTTCAAGCAATCTCTTACAGGCAACCTTTGACAAAAACAAAGGACTTAAAATATAAGAAGAGAAGAGTGGAATAACGTTACATGCAAAATAAAAAATAAATAAAAAGCAATTTGTTTAATGTTATAATACTATCTCTAATTTATAGCTTTGAGGTATATCAGTAGATGCTAATATGTTTCGCCAATACATTGTGAATAACGACATGACAGCTATACGGATAGAATCTATTTACCGTCCTCCGTGTTCGTATTACTAGAACCTTTTTTCATTTTTCACTGTTACCTTTTCTTTTTGCTGTATTATTTCTTGATACACCTGATTTTTGATATTTCATTCATATTATATAATAGGTTTTTACTAAATATATTATATTTAATTATTTCAATATATAGACTTTTATGTTCTTTTGTAGGTACACATGTATATGTATGTCTTGTAAAATAATAATATAGAAGACAAGAATGTTATTACCGTTGAATTTATCACCAGCTCTCCTCGCTAGAGCTGCCTTCTGAGCTGGTGCCACCTTCCTGTACAAATGACACAAAGAAAGCTTTTTTGTATTGTAAAATTTAAATGAAAATGAATGGCCTAATTGAATATAGAACATTTTGATTTCGATTACATATGTGCAATTGTATATACACAGCATGTTCCGAATTTTTTTGTTTGACAATTTTTTCTAAAGCGTCCGCCAGTTGCCTGTGGCGGTGTTACCTTTTGGAATAATGCAAATTTTGACATGCTTGACCGCTGTTGGCGGCACTCAACGCGTCACCGTGTGAGGCTTGTGACAGAGAATACTAAATCAGAATTTTGTTTTTTTTTTATCATATTTATAGCGCATCTCTTATTATATGTGTACAAATAATGTAGAGAGTCTATTGATATATTTTTCCGAATGTTGTCTAATTACACCATAAGCAAGAATTTCATTTAAGAAATCCAACGGAAATTAAACAACCTGTCAACGCCGTCGCATATATATAGAACTAGCGGCCCGCCCGCGGCTTCGCCTGCGTGAATTACGTTATTATTAATTTCTGTCTCCATGAGTACCTACGTCCTATAGGTGACGTCCATGTAAAATTTGAGACTCCTAGCATTTGTAGTATCGAAGTTTCATACAAACTTTTAACCCCAAAAACAACCCCTTAGAATTCGAATATTGCAAATTCCCGTGTTAGCGAGCACCTACGTCCTATAAATAACTCCTATGCAAAATTTGAGATTCCTAGCACTTGTAGTTTCTGAGATTTCGTGATGAGTGAGTAACCTTTCGATATTATATATATAGATAACAATGAATATAATGTCTCAGATGGATAATTATACATAACAATTTCAGTTAAAATTATATTATAAACAAAATTTTCCAGAGAAAAGTATGATAGAGCAAAATAAAATTATCTTCAGATGAAAAATTAGGAAACCTCATTTCAGTCCGTAATGATATTTTCGTCTACGCGAGCGTTGAATACAGCTCTTGGAGAATATAACAAAAAAAAATCTTCAACATTGAAGAGTTTAAAAAAATAGAAAATCTCCTTGTCTCAATATAGCCGCCTCACACCGTTCATTATTATTTCATTCACCCTCTTTCCACAAACGGTGGATCGAGCACTTAACCATTAAAATGGCGCTTTATAATTTTCAAATGAATCCACGTCTTATTCTTTGTATTCTAAACGAATTTTATGTACCTAATGTTTTTTATATAGTATTTTTACCTTTCTTCTTTTTATACCGTCTAATCGAATGTAGTTAATTATAAGTAATACGTAAGTGGCGTCATAAAGAGAATAAAAAAATATTTGAAAAGTTTTAAAAATATTGTTACAAGAAACTAATAATTTTATTTAAACAAAAACGATTATCCAACATAAAGAAATCTAATTAATTTAATTTTAATAAAATTAATTATAAATTAAACCAAAGCTTGAGCTGTTGTGATAATAAAATATTCGCACTTATATGCTTTTATGCGTCAGTGTACATTTTTTTCAGCTTCGCGCTGTATCCTGCAAGTAGCAGGGTAGACAGAGGGAACCTAGTGTTAAGAAACTCCGCTCAAATATATATCTTTCATTTCGACGCGTGGGAATCGAATCTACAACCTGTCGCGGTTATAGTCACACCCTTGTGCCCTGCGCCACGAGTGTAGAAATATATACTTTATATATTAAAAGTGAGCATTACTATTTCTAAAATCGAGCAGCATTTTATGAAAGATATAAAAGAGAATACGAATTATAATAAAACGTCTTGTAAATGTACGTAGTATATTGTGGGGCACGTTGAATTACAATTTATAAAACACAACGATCATTTTTGTTATAAGCGATGAACATTTATTTGAGAGCGTGGTATAAAAAACACGTTACGAAAAGCTTTGTTTTACTTTTTAGGGTTCCGTTACTCTAAAGGTAATACGCAACCTTTATAGGATCGTTTCGTTGTCCGTCTGTCCATCTGTCTGAAATTAATACCAACTATTGAAGTCTACGGTCTCTTGGAGGACATAAAAAATTACGAGTGTTACGACGTGCTTATGTATTTTTACTTCATTTTATATGAAATTCGTATGGCACTCAAGACCTTTACAGTATTATTTCCATGGACTCAAGTGAGAACTGACAATACAAATAAAGGAAAAAACCGAAATGTGAAAATTTATAAATATTTCATACAAAAACTTCATTACAAACTTATAAATGTAGCTCATTTCATGCAAAATGAGTGCATACGGCCGCAATTTTAAGATTGTCAACTTTTATAGGTTACACTACTAAAATTGGTACGGAGCCGTCGGTGGGCGAGTCCGACTCGCACTTGACCGGTTCCTTTTCAACTTTGAAACTAAAAAAGTAACACGTAAAAGCAACTTTTTTACCTAAAACAGAAACTGTAAACAAAATGAAAATGCCTTAATCCGACGTACTATGAATAGCAATTCGTTTTTTAAACAAGTCTTTTATTTATAATTTTTTAAATAAATATTTTTAACTATATCAAAATTATGTACCTACTTATAATCCAGAAAATGTCTTATTGATTAACACAAGCTTATATCCTTAAATATGAAAACTAAACAACAGACATTAGCTAAAGTGACTAAAACAGCGGCATGTAGAACAGCTTAGCCGAAACAGTTGTTTTAAGTTGTAAGTAGTTCAAAAGCTACTTAACCCTACGAGACCCTTTGTGTTGTCTTTATACCACCTATTACTGACTAGGACTAAACGATGTGGACCTTCATTAAGAAAATGATATATGCACATATTATTTTATATATACAGACCGAAGTTTTATCTAGAATATGATATAATCAAAAATATACATTTGAATTACTAAAATACACAAAAATCCTCTGAAATTATTTGATATTTTGTCTCTGTTTTCAATTTCACATACATTTCTAAAGTCTTTGTATTGATTGGTGAATATCATCGACGCGCCTCATGTAACAGAGCAGGTAAACTTGTGATTTTAATAGTATAAATATAATAGTTACAAATTAAATATAATAATAAACGGTTTGTTCATATGCTAAAAATATAATTCAATAATATATTTTTTTAAGATTTCCTCATGAGTTTTCCATTATTTTCCCAATCTATCATACCATGGCTCACGAGTCTTGAAAATCAGTGCGGATGACAGGTAAATTACTTTGAATTTATCTTCGGCGTCTTACATATTGTAGGTAATAGTGAGGTTCTGCATTTAATAGGATGTTTTATACTTCAGGGCGCGTTTCTAATAGATTTTGCTGTATAATGTAAGTAAGGCGTGGTGAATCATAAGCGATTATTGCAAATATGATATCATATACTTATATTTTTTTAATTGGACTTTTTTATAGGATTATAAAAATAATATATTTTGTTAGAATATACTGACGATCACGGTGAGTGGAGAGAGAAACTGGACTTAATACACTCCATTCTTTCCTGTATAAATAATGTCTTTGACATTTATGACATTTTATAGAATTTTAATATATAGTCGTTACGTTTAAACTGACATGCTGACTATGTCATAATGTACTATCTATGTCTATGTCACACGTATAAATTCCAGTTGTACTATTTTATCTCCATGTTTGTGATTAATGAATAACAAATTATACTAAAAGTGGGTTCTGGAAGGCGGAAATGGTCAGCTGTGACGTTGGTCACGCACACATGACCTATTCTAATGACGTAGCTCGAATTTGATGGCATGTGACTGTATTAGGCAAGCGTCATAAATAAAAGAATAATAAAAGAATCTACATTATTTCACAAAAGCATTTAGTAAATAATATTTTCTTAAAATTAAATAAAGAATAATGGATAGGATCAAATAACATCCATTATGGCGCAGTGGCACAATGCCAGACGGTAAACGCGACGGTTGCAAATTGATTCCCACTGCTGGGATTAACAGTTTTCATTTCATCGCTCTAGTAAGAGAACGCGTTTAGAACGGAGTTTTGTCCGCCATTCAAAAAGGAAGGTCATGAAGATTGTTTGGAAACTAGGGAATAGAGTGTTTAGCATTACGTTCCCGTTGCCTACCCTGCTATATAAGGGATACAACGTGAAGATAAAAATTGTGGAAAAAAAGTTTTATTTATTAGAAAGCAAAATACTATATAATATATTTATGTAATATTCATAAACATTTCAACATGGTTAGGTTTTGTTATAAATACACTGCATGTAAATGTTCGTAGCTATATTGAACGAAAGTTTTGCCATAATACCGTTCGACTTGACGCAGCCACTTGCCACCAAACTTTGTTACAACTTTGCCATAAATATATTACTACAACAAAGTTGTTGCGATTTTCTTGCAACCCAATATTAAAAAATATATATTTACTTTTAAATAATACTATATTATTTTTAAGCTTCATGCTGTATACCCCATATAGCCAGCATAGGTTAGGAACCTGTTGGGTAATAGTAATTAATTTTCATTTTCTACATACCGTTTAAATTCGGAACATTGTGTGTTGAGCGGAATTCAACGCCGCGCTTTATCATACCAGAGCGCAAAAATTAAAATAATTAATTTCTACGACTGAGGATTGATTACAATAATTAAAAAAAGATCTTAAGCAGTCATTAAATTTAGTATCTACTATTAATTAATTATTTAAATATTTATAAATTAACAAAGGTCCAGCAGTGGACGAGGACCGGCTGATGATGATGATGAACAAAAAGTTGAATAATATATTTAAAGCGCAACATCCGGACATAGAACGTGCGACCCCTTTACCAATAACCTTTCAATTACAATTACTATGTTACAGATATTCTGAAGCATTATATAAGAAACATAGGTACATTCATTTCTATTTCACAATATAAGATAATAAAACACGAATACGTTTTGCATTTTTGTAAGGTTAAGAATTCAATTTCTCGAATGAAAGCACAAATCCGCTTTGACTTCTCCTTTATTTGGTAGAAAACTGTTAGTTAACTAGGTACCTACAGTGCCTCGTGAGCAATATTTTATATTAAGAGAATAATTTAAAGTTTATGTTTATATTTAGTGCTATATTATTTTATAAATGGCTATTTGACCATTAAAACGATGGTTGTGGGTTCGATTTTTACTAAGGTATTATTATATTTAATTCATTTTCTTTTCATTCAACATACAATTTCTCAATAACTGGCAAAGTGGAGAGCGGAATACCTCAACACTAGTTTTCCTCTGCCTATCTTGCTTTATGTGGATAAAGGAGTGAAACTGTAAGAGGTTGTATAATAATTAAAATTGCATTTATATAAAAAAATATATTGTTTTGGGTTCTATTACATTGATAAATGCCTCTACTAACAGTTTTATTTTCATATATACATCCTCCATGTACATACAGCGATCAGTTACAATTTTATTATATGTATAGATTGTAACAATAATAATACAATAACATACAATATTATCAAGAAAAATATTTTGATTTGAAATTCGAACATGTTGCTAGCTTTCCTTTGATGGAAAAGTTATTGAAAAATGTAAGCTGAGCGGCTTAAATCTATCGGGGAAACATCGAGAATAGTGAACACAGATCGGTAAAGCGTATTTTCAGTGCTGTCTAAGCCTGAGGTATTTTAGAACAAAGTCAAGAACTTAAATTGCTTTGTTAACAATAAAATTAGTTTCTCGATTGTTTTGAAATAGCTTTCTTTTAATTTGAAAAGGTTTAAAATGGAAATACCTTTAAAAAAGAAGCAGTATACTAAAATAGAAGAAAAAATTTATAAAATAAAGAACTCATTAAAACTGGTGTCACTCCGTTCTCAACTTTCAAAACGAACAAGCAAATAAATGAAAACTTATGCAAATATTAATTTCTTATGGTTTAATTTGTCTTTTCTATTTATTCATTTCATTAAAAAAATGGTCTACGTAAATTTTATATTGTTTTTTTTCTAAATATGTAAAATATGTACCTAATTCTACGAACAAAGGCACGATAGGAACGTGCACTTTGATATTTATTTTGCCGCTAGACTGTTCGGTCTGAAATATGCAAAACATACATGTATGAATATAATAATAAAGGCAAAAGGAAAATTTATGTTTTCAATATTTTTGTGCATTTTTATACAACACAAGTTTTATTTCGTTTTTATATTAATTTTTGAAATAGTTTCTTTTTAAACCTTCATCTACCTTGTATCATAGATGCTATACAATTTAAGAAAATCTTGCAACACGATTTCCATATGATTTGCTTGAAAACAATACATGCACACGTGTTTATCTTGTAATAGCATCAACCCAACGTCCTTACCAGGGAGATCAGAATAAACGGCAAAAAAGATTATTTTTAGTTTTTCATTTGTGATTTTATTACATATGAAAAACGACTTTCGTAAAGGGACTACAATATTAAATATTATGTTATTAAAAACATATAAAAACAAATAAAAATAGAATGACCTAAGGTTTTGAAAAAGTACCTACTTAATAAAAAATTGTAGCTTTTAAAAAAAGGTTTAATCTTTTTTACTTGATTGCGATGACAATGCAAATATTATTGTAGAGTAATATTTAATGTAGCACATCTCTAAGGATTTTGTAGAAGAAAAACACGTTTTAGCCTTTATATTTGATGTTCGTATAAAGCAGATAAAGGACGATTAATCACGCACATTAACGAACGTCTTTTAGGAAAGTGAATAAATAATTGCTTCATTACCTTTTTGTACGGATTCTTTTGTCAAAGATATTCTATCCGATGCGATTTAACCTTAAATTTGGGCCTTTTCGCCGATATCTGATATGAACCTAATTAGTTTGCCTTTTGTGTTATACCCACTGTTATTCCATGATTTATTTCATGCTATTGATAGGCAAAGAAATAATTTGAAAGATTTTTGTTATCGTTTCAACAAGCGAAATTGGCAATAGATGTCTTTTCCAAATAAATAAAGTAATTTAAAATATATAAAACTATAGTAGTAAAAACGATTGTTTTTTACTTTAATGGTTTTGTGGCTACAGGCTGTTTGTGAAGTACAAAGATTTTGATGGATGACGCATCAACGACAACACTGTCGTGAAACACCATCAATCTTATGGTTTCTTTCGGATGTGATTTATGTTATAAAATATCAAGAGAGTTCAAAAAATATATATATTAAATTGTTATTATAACAGATTAGAGAAATCTGTAAAATATTTCAGGAATTTTATTTTTAAGTAGAAAGAGTACAGAAATTTCTATTACTGCAAAACAAGAGAACCACTAGAAAACGAGTTTGACTAGAAAATCTTAAAGAATATCATCTTAAATATACTTTTAAGTATGAAAGGAACTATTTCATAATATTTAACTTAAAATGTTTTAAGTGTGGATCAGGCTTACCCAGAGGCTGGAGTTTCAAAGAAAAGTCATTAGAAATGCTAGGGCATCAGAATACTAGCCTACTTCATACAAGACGTTAACGTAAACATGCACGTAAAAGCGTGGCCCAGTTAAAATCGGGAGTGAAGCAAGGGCAGGTGTTTGTGATACTACTGTTTGGAGATATTCGCGAAAGATAAAAAGTTTCGAAGCTTAAATTACTTTTACTTTTTCTTTAGAAGTGGAATGATCTTCATATCTTAAAATGGAGGTCACGATCGCAAATATTGCAAGATGTATTGAAGACAATAAACTATATAGAACTTGTAGAATTTTCAAGCTTATATTGATGTGTTGCAGTCAAATTTCTACTTTAATCGAATCTAACGTTTCAGTCATGTTTTATTCATAAGATCATTTTGCTGATATTTGAGCTTTCACTGTTATTATGAATAAATCATAATACAAATGTAAATGACGGTAAAAATATTACGAAATATATTCAAAATATTGTATAGTGTTAGCATGATTTGCTCAAATTTCGTTACGTAATAATGAATATAAAATTTTTACTTTATAAATGAAATCAAAACCTAAAAGTTTTAAAGGTAATTCTTATCTTATATATTCTATGATATATATTTTTTCTGTATAATGAAGATAAAGCATAGTTTTTTTAATCTCGTGTTAATCTCCGTTTCCATTAAGGCCGTTTCCCACTTTGAGTGGCGGAATTAAACACCGCGTTTTGCCTCTAAACCAGAGCGA
Source organism: Heliconius numata (assembly GCA_016802625.1). Lineage (NCBI taxonomy): Eukaryota > Metazoa > Arthropoda > Insecta > Lepidoptera > Nymphalidae > Heliconius > Heliconius numata. Next base: position 674,573 of record JAEBDU010013172.1, read on the forward strand.
AGAAATGTAAAATATGCAATATTTCATTTTTATTTGTAGGAATCGAACCTATAATCTATCGCGTTTAAAGTCGCACGCTTTTGCCCCTGCCCCTCACGAAGTAGTCTTTGAATATCGGTGTCTTTAAACATTATATGCTTCATATATTATTATATTGTTATTGCTTTATTTTAAGGCAGAGTATTTTATCACAAAATTATCTATGTTTAGTCAATAATTGCAGGTTATAGGAATAAATGTACATGAAAAACGTTATACATAAGAAAAAACAAAAAGTGTGTCTTTCCTTTTTATATTTTACATAATTTGGAATGTGTATTGAATTTCCCTTGGGCTCCGATTGCTTCTCATAAATGTACCGTACAAATTGATCCGGAAGCAAAAATATGGAAAGTTTACGTACGTCCTACATATTTTGTAGGACGAAACTTATATTGTGCTTCTTATGGATAACAAGAAATAGTATTGGATATCTTACGAACTGTTATTTGTATTTATAAATTACTAGCGACCCAAATGCGGCTTCGCCCGCTTAGTCCGTAAATATGTTTTATTCTGATATATAAGATACATAAATGTAAAGTTTCATCTAAATTCGTTTAGTTGTCTTTGAGTGAAAGTTTAACAAATATCTATCCTCACAAACTTTCATTTATAATATTTGTAGGATTTACATAATAATTTCCATCTGGAAAGGCATAGCTTGGCGTAGTGTGCTAACTCTAAGTTTTCTCGTCACAATACTTTGCGTGGGTCAAACCTGAAGATAAATATTTATGTTTAGATTGAATTTATGTTTGTATGTAAAAGAAACATGCTAAAATAGGCAAATATTAAGTTAAGAAAAATAATATTTTTTTAAGAAAACATTTATTTTAAGTTGTATTAATCAGTAATTTCAACGGATCACGATCCAAATATAGATTTAACATTAAAACCAGCTGATACTTAACTTTCTATAAATAACTTTTCTTGAAAACAAAAGTAACGTTATTAATTGAATTCGGCGCACCGAGGAATACTCGTAATACTCAGTTGGTGCTTACAAATTGATCTATTATTAAAATTAGAGGCAAAATTCCGCGCTATTCCTATTCCACGGCTGCTATTAATTTTATTATGGTTTTAGTATTAAATTGCTTTATCTTTGAAAGAATATTTGGTTAACATTAACTTAGAATTCGACGAACTAAGATACGTTTAATACATTTACGAGTACCTAGTAGTCATTTATAATACGAATTGGTGTAGGTGAGTGTATCGATTTAGAACAATTTGCATTAGGAATTACTGCCTATTAATATTTATTACTGTCTCTGAGCGCGACTGCTGTTTATTACTAAGCCTATTCTAATTCGTTACAATTATATTAATAGTGACAGCTGACAAAATGAGTTGATACACATACGAGGGACTTTTTATCATAAAATAAATGCGTACAACTAATATACCAAAGCGCGGCGTTGAGCTTCGCCGCTCAACAAGCAATGCCTTAAGAATTCGGTAGAAAATAAGGAACGGAAGTGTCTTAATAGGAAACGAAGTGTCTTAAAACCCTCCCAGATTCCCTCTCCCTACCCTGCTATGTGCAGGATACAACGTCCAGCTAAAACATGTGCTAGGTAAGATTAAAATCATGTAAAAAATTCAAAAGCATATCTTTATAGGTATATATTTAGCTATGTTTCTGAAAAAAAAAGATATTGGAAATATTTATGCACTTTTTCTTGGTGATTCATTCATTATTCTACTCCAAATGGATAAAATATAATTGCATATACATATATCTTTTTTCGATTAATTTATTCTATTTAAATAATAATAGTAACTCAGCAAATATCGATGGTACGCGCTTGAGATTTATTCAAGCAACTGAGACGTCCTTAATAAGTCCAAAATATAGCCTAAGGTGATTCTTTGATATATTTTTGTATTATAGAGATATTTTATATATCTCTTAAGTCCAGTTGAGATGTTCTAAATAAAAATATATATGGAAATGTAAATAAAAATGTATTTTACAATTGTTATAAACAAAATGTATGCAAATATATTCACACAAACTACCTAATATATATTTTTAGTAAACGATGCAATTTATGTTTCTGGTTATCAACAGAATTGATAAGTAGTTTTCAGTTGAAATTAACAAGCTTTGCAATAGTGGCACATCAAACAATAGTAAATAAATTTGGACGTGGACTCCAATTTTAATGGAACTCATCAATATTTGAGCGTTTTTTAAAATCCAAATTTAGTTTAAAATTTTCGTAGAGCCGAAATTAAAATTAACTGAAAATAGTTAACAGGGTTTCACAAAATATAATTTTTTTATTTAGTGCGAAAAATAGTTTTTGACAATAAATTATCTCTGATAATAGGCAACAAACAGTTTTTGGTTCAAATCCCATTCAGTTATTATTTGCAATAAAAATCTTTTAGACTTAATAGACTTGGCATAGGTTTGGCTTTGACCACCCGAAATCTCCGGTCAGATGGAGATTTGAGAATATGTCAAAATATAGAAAAATATTCGTAAAATGAATACCTCAAAAGTTTATATTGTCTCCGTGCAGCCAGTAGGAAAGAGTTTGTACGTGCCATGCATTGTATTGCGATTTCGTTTAGTCAAGCGGATTAGCGCCTATCCCGCACTGCGTCAAAGCTTTAAGTTATTATTTTTTAAATATAAAAGAAAACATTACATACTTACAATTTAAATTTTTCGTTTTTTTTGGGTGCTTTAAAAAATATATATAGAAAATTGTAAATTATATGATATGTATAGGATAACGACATAGTCCTGTGTTAGTAAACAAATATTTAAAAAATATCCATTAGCTAAATTTTAATAATTGTTGTCACGATTACATGTCACGACGTACATTTTAAATATTACTTTACTGCATACTATAAAGAATGAACAGGTAAAAGTTAAATAATTTATGGACTTTCAACATAATACTGATTTAAAACACGGCAGTTAATTAGCCTTTATAGAATTCTATTTAAAGAGTTAAATCCAAACGATGCATTTACAGAGGAATCCTAATTGTGTGGCGAACAGGAGTGCTGTGTACAGAGCAAGGCCGGCGTGGCGCGAGGTTAAATATCATTCGATTTACATTTTCAGTGCTAGCACAGACACACTCGTTACTGGCTACCTTTAATAATTCTGAAATATAAATATTTACGTAGATTAAGAAAATAATTGGATTATCTTAATAAGAAGACATTTTTAATTTAACAGTTAATAATAGTCGAAATATAGAGTAATATGTACAGTCTTGCTGTCTTCTTGCTGGTTATCTATGATGATGATGTAAATTTTTTCATGTATTCGAGTAGGAATCGAACTCACGCCCGTCGCGTTAATCAATAAGTCTCAATATAATAACATATTAACATATATGTAGATATGTGAAATCCTAAATCTAAAACAAGCTTTTGCCAGAAATATTGATATATAATTATGCCCCGGGTTGTTTTGCTTAAAATAAAGATTGATAAACTTAATTCGGTAGCATATAAGAATACAGAAATGAAAAGGTAATTTGTTTTCCGGCAACATATCAAAATAACATTTCAAATGTAGTTTAATTATAGTTTAAATAAAGTAAAATGTAGTTTAATAAAGCAAGAATCATGTTCACCGAAAACCTAGTATCAAATTGCTCTACTCTTTTAAACTACCTGTCATATTTAATATTTGATCCAAGATAATATCTGAAGTTTTTATTATACTTTTTATTCTATAACCGTTGAATTCCTAAATTCTATTCATGTTTTCATTCATTCATTCGTTCATTCATTCATTTATTCATTCATTCATGTGTCTTCCCTTATTGAACAATTACGTTTATTTGAAAGTTTGACTCAAATTATTGTGAAAATTAGGTAGTATGTTACTTTAATTAGTTCTTTAGCGACAAAATTTAAAACCTAGTTATAAAAAAGTATTTTTACTATAATTTATGTACTTATTATATTAGAAAGTCTATGTAAATTATGTAAACAATGTAAAATACGCAAGTGTATTAGGTGAGCATGCAATTAAAACGAGAGTTATGCAGAAACGCATTTGCATGGTGGAGTCTAGAATAGTGGTATGCGAGTGTGCCAACGTTTTAAATACACTTCATAATTGTGGACGTTCTATGCAAATGCACTTGTTCAATTATAATGTAACATATTTTAAAATGTAAATATGTAACGTAGATAAATTATTTATTTTTAGGGTTCCGTACCTCAAAAGGAACAAAATAATAATATTTGATATCAATTAATATCAAATATTCGAGTCTATGGTGCCTGAGAGCAGAGAAAAAATTATATTCTAGGTCAACGCAATTAGAAGATACGAGTATTTATGCATCATTATTATTGCGTTATGCAGTAAATTCACCGCGTAACCCATAAGGTACCTACTTGCCGTGGACGTTCCCGCAGTTATAAAATTTAACAGTTACAATATAAATTAATGAAAAAATCCAAATTAGAATTAAATAATACCAGTAAAAACCTACATTTGTAAATTTTCCAAAAAATTAACACTAAAATATTTTAATTTATATTTTTTTCGGTAGGGATAAACATGCCATACTTATAAATAACAGAAGTCTCATAATATAAATAGAAGGCAAAAGTGAAAATAACGGAAAAAATGTAAATAAATGTAATATACATTTAATTACATTTTACACTTTTAGTTTCCATAAAAAGCTAGTATTTTTTTTGGATATAGAATGTTAAAATATTCTAATTTCATTCACGTAATGTTATTTGAAAGTGAAATCATCCGACAGATGAATGTCCTCGAATCTTAAGCGAAGTGGAGAACTGAAATAGCTTAGGCTAAGTGTTCACTGGATAAGCAATTTCATAGCGATATAAATTTTCTTTACCCATATTTTCCACATATATTTACATTTGCAGGCTTATTAGGGTATGCTCTAAATTATAGGCATCATTATACTATGTTCTTTACTTTAAATAACATTTTTACTATGGCCATCATAATAAGGACTACGTCTGACTATAAGCGCAATGTTTGTGGATTCAATTCTTCCTCAGAGGAATTAATTATTTACATTTCTCTAATGTGATGGGAAAAGCTCCGCTATTCAAAACGAAGCAAAGTTTCGAATTCAAGAAGAATTCAGAGACCGGAGTGTTTTAACACTAGATTCTCTCTACATATCCTGCTATATGTGGGACGAGGCGTGGCGGTAAAAAATAGTACTAATTATAGGTGCATTGTACAATTGCATATAATATTTATTACTTTGACATTGAATATTTAAAAGATTCTTCTTCTAATAATTCTATAAAAAGATTAGCACTTCTTTTTAACAAATAATACAAATATTTTATTGAAAGCAGGTTCAAAGAACTATCTTGTCAAGTCAAATACAGTGCAACTGCGCCGTCTCCCAAATTGCAGTTGTAGCTTTTAACATAGCATTGTGAAAGTAGTTAACGAAAACAAATTCTATTATAGCTCGAAATAGTATAAAGCATATAGTAATTGCTTAGTCTTAAGACAAGCAAGCGGGTGGGATAATATGGTTTGAGTCCTTCAGATTCTTATAAAAACGACATTATCCGGGAATCCATTTCTATAAAATTCAACTAACGTAAAAAAATTTAATGGATTAAGTTTAACTATTGTAAAAGTAAGATTAAGAGGAAGAGAAAAATGTATTTTAGTAAAATAAAAGATTAATTGTTCATAAAAAATCGTACAAAATTTTAAGACATGTTTTTAATATAAAATTTCAATTTTCTTCAATAAAATTAATAAATATTAAATATTTGAATGTATTAATTTTATTTATAGCTATCGTAATATATATATATATATATATATTTTAAAGACACATTTAAAATGCAACGTTGGTAAAAAAAATAATTATAATAGAAATGGGGATGAATAGGCCAGAGGGAACCTATTGTGAAGACACTCCCTTCTACATTTTCCGTCGAATTCTGAAGGCACTGCGTGTTGAGTGGCAACGATTTGCTTATACCTACCTACCTACATGAAAATATTAAATATTTTATTTCCCCGAATGGGAAAACTCACATCCTTTCAATAACACTGTGCCCCCACGCCATAACTGGCCTCGTTTTTCTTTTACAAAATATTTTTCTAGCTTCCCTCTTTGCCTATTCTGTTATATTATGTATCCTGCATAATCTAACAGAATAGGTTAAGGCTATAAGGCTAGCCTTAAGATACTCCGTTCAAGGTATTGCTTGGTAGAACTCAACCTATCTCTCTTCACAAAAAAATGAAAATAATTCGTTCCCCTTAGTAGGAATTGAACTCACAAACGTTGCTTTTACAGTTACAAGTTGTGCCGCTACACCACGAGGGCCGCAGTTATGTACAAAATATATCGTACTTAGATTTATTTTTATTGAAATATCAAAAATTGAAACCATTAGGTATAATGTTCGAAGCGTTTACCTTAGAGAATTCTTCCTCACATCTTGCTGATAAGTTATGAATCATGCGATATTTCCATTTGCTCTTCGTGATCAAAAATATATTTCACACGAAATATAATTTGTAAGGGTATTTTCGTGTTCATTACGTTGATGAAAGCTTTTTCGATGAAAACGTGAGGTGAACTTAAAATATAAGATAACAAAGAATAATATAGCAATTTGGTCACATATTTTGAAACACTTTTTCATAATTTTTAAAATAAGCTTCACGCTGTATCCCGCACATAGAAGGATAGGCAGAGGGAACCTAATGTTAAGACTCCGTTCCCTACTTTCTGCTGAGTTCTGGAGGCATTGCGTGTTGAGTGGCAGAACTCAACGCCGCGCTTTGCCTCGATACCAGAGCGAAGAAATGGAAATATAAACGTAAATAAATATTTCACTTCCTCGAGTGGGGATCGAACCCGCAACCGTCGCGTTACAGTCACACCCTTGTACCGCTGCGCCACGAGGACCTCAATCATCATATCGGCCTTCATAATTTTTGTAAAGACTTATTTTGTCTAAAGGTGTTATTAAGATTGTAAATAAATAAGAAATTACAGATAAAATAAAAATGTAACAGGATTAGAACACATGAGTCGTGGATATCAACCTTGTACAATAGTACAATATACGAATAGCTTAATTGACTATTGTTAATTGCAAAACGTAATTATTGTTCAAAAATAATAATTAATAATTATTTTTAGAAAGATTCTATCATTTCATTTGTATTGCAAATTTCGTAGTTTAATCGTATATAGATACTGTGATATTATTATAATATCAGCTAATGGACCGAAAGAGGCCAAATTAATAGTCAGACCATTTAATCTTAGCCCTATTTGACTTCATGACATTGAGTGTATAATCGATGGACATTAATGAACCATGTATATTGCACGTAATGCCTTGTTGGAACATGACTAAACTACGGCGGCTCTTATAATTTTACTTTACTCTGTCATTGGTACAAGAACACTTATAACAATAGCTAGTTAAGAAAATTATGAATGTATTACATATATAATTATATAGATATTTTTTATTTATTTTTACGATGAGTCCTTTGACATACAAAAGTGTATATAGTTAAAATATGGTATAGTTATTTTATTAATATAAAATATTTTTTAAAAAAAGCATTATCATTCGGTACTCCTTCAATAAACTATAACAGTGTAACAATTTTCGTACAAAAAAAATGTACAAAATTTTCACTTCAAATATGAATATATAGATATAGACATTATTACAGAAGTGACACATGGCCCATGACTTATTTAATGCAGTCGAAACCACCACTTAATTGAACCACAGCGACTGTCGGATCTACACTATCCATTTAAGATCGTTATTAATGGTCATAAATGAATTATATACTACATTAATAACAATGGAAGTGTACGTAGATAGATACATAGTATACTCAATTTATGATAGTCGTAACTTACTGGTAGCGCTTATCCGGTCAACGCGGCGACGTCGATTTTATGAAGTAACATTAGACTTAACGACGGGACTTGCTCGAGATAGCTGATGTAGATTCCAAAATATGCTTTCACGTTTTGAGATTCTAGTCAGTCAGTCATTTATTCTGTTCTTGTAGATTATGATGTAAGACTTGAACGACTTGAACTTATTTTATATCTAAGTATTTTAGTGAAGAGTAGTTCAGTATTATTATACTAACTCACAATGTTAATTTCTAGTAATGAAATGAAATAAAGTGCAATTATTTTTTAAAGAGCTACTTAGTTTCCGTCCATCTATCCATCAGCCTTTTAAAGTCCACTGCTGGACATAGGCCTCCCCTAATGCTCGTCACTCCGTCTGGTCCTGTGCCCTTTGAATCCAGCGGGTTCCCGCTGTCTTCTTGAGATCGTCGGTCCACCTGGTTCGAGGGCGGCCTGTACTCCTTTTGCTGAGACGTGGTCGCCATTCGAGGACCTTCCTTCTCCATCGGTTGTCGGTCTTCCTGACAATATGGCCTGCCCATTGCCACTTCAGCTTGCAGATACTTAGTTTAATCATTCAATAGTACCCCGTTTCTCTGCATATTTCTATTATTATAAAGGGGTTTTCCAAGTTTTCTTAATTAACATTATATTAAATTAAATCAAAATTGATTGTTTTAATTTTTAAAATTTATATTGACAAGTTTCAATGTTTTAATTAAAAAGTTATGTTCAATTTTACGCATTTTAAATTTGACACTGATTAAGGAAGAAAACTTGGCTGTTGTAAATGAGCCTCGTAGCGGAGTTTTTGGGGGAAACTTTAATATGCGTGAGTAAAATGCTTATATTGTGGGCTTGGGAATGAAGTTAGCAAATTTACGCCGCCTTGTTTACTTTTAACATGCATATAGTAAATATTCAACTCTCGAGAACAGAGGCATGAGTTGTTTATGAGCTGATTGGTATGAAAAGTTATGGGTAACATAATAAAGTTTAAAAATTGTGTCTAAATTTTTAATTTTCTTCAATTTTCTTCAATATTTAGGGCTGAAAAATTATGACTAAACTACCGTTCCGTGATTCACTCAGACTACAACAACAATATAATTAAAACACTGCAAATATTACACATTAAATTGGTTTATTCATTCCATTTTGAAAAGTAATATCAAATCTGTTATGTCCATACACTCTATTAAAAAAAACTGTTTTATTTACATTCTATTAAAAATAATATTGATTGATTGAACATAATAACTTTCATTTTTATATATATTAGCTGGAATTAACTTATGAAACTGGCTATATAACTGGTATTAACAATAGGAAAAAACTATATTATGTAAATGTACTTTATAATTGAATTTGCTACGATAATTAGAAATGCAAAAGTACTTGCAGTGGCTTACTTTAATTCTGTTATATAGTATTATTATTATATCTTAAGGACTTACACTTATTTCTTAAGTAAACTCTTGGAAACGAAACCTTTAAAGCCGCATAATTAGTAATTAAAGGATAATATTCCATAAAGGATATATAAGTATTCATTTAGATGACAGTACCGCAAAGGCATTACATTTAATATTATGTTCTTAAATAAAATATTGTATTTCAGTGACAAAAGCTAAAACATTTTAATTAAAATTACAAAAGGATGTATTCTTTTGGAAAAATGAGAATAAATGTGCTATCACACATAAAAAAGTCTAGTCTCTAAAGTTGGTTAGGTATTTTAAGTATATAATTGTGCTGTTGTAAAGGCGGACGTCCGTTAGTCTCATTCAATAGCCCAGAAGCCAGTCCATCTAAATTTAATTCCATAGTCCTAGTTTAGATTTCCACATTTTCCATAGATCCTACGCATTAACCGGCGACCATCTCTGGGCAATTATCTGTGGTTACCCAGAGATGGATCCCGGCTGTTGCGTCACAGTAAAATATTTGAATATTCTCTAAGGGGCCTCTACGTGTTGGACCTGTGTCCCCACGCAAGCCTTCCAAAGGACCGTGTTCTTTTGAACCCGTGAATCTTTAAAGAGAAACATAATAATAATCCTAATATTTCTTATTGCATATAAATGTAATTATAATAATTGTCACGTAGTTAGTACAGAAGCCGTTGTACATGTTTTGCACATGTTATATCAAGTTTAATGAAAGGAACAATCGTTAGTCTAAATTGGCTGGAACTTTATTATGTAGATAACGCGGGGAAATTTGTTCACTATAACTATGCATAGCAATGAAGCTTTGCCATAGAATTTATCGATATTGCTTTGCTATAGCAAAGCAATAAGTGTTTGGCAATAATGCATAATACTACACCTCTAGCTCAGGACGAACTCTAACTTAGTTTCACGCTGTATCCCGCACACAACATGGTAGGCAGAGGGAACCTAGTGTTAATACACTCCCTTTCCCATTTGCCACCGAATTTCTCGAGCCATTGAGTAATTCTCTAGGGATTACAGGTTGTGAGTGGAACCCACTCAAGGAAATGATATTATATTATTTATTCGCTCTGGTGTCGGCGGCGTTTAATGTAAAAATGTCCGTAACTATTAACTGAAACACACATATACAACTGTTTATTAATAAGAAAAGTGATAACTTGTCCGTATATTCACTTTCAATGAAGATCAATACAAAAACAATAAGCAACTTATAATCCTTTTATCTAGACCCATAGTTTCAGAACCAAACGACAATATTTTATAGTTCTTTGTTAGATACGTAAATACTAAATATGCAATACTAATTAATATACCTTCATACACTTCATATAATATATTAGTGAGTTAGAACATACCTCAAACACTTATATAAAGGAATCCTTTAATCCAAGCCCGTCGAAGTGTACGTGTAAGATCTATTTGGTTCTACGGTAGTTAAGGCTCACCCTCAGACCGACAGTGGCCAGGGAGTCGTTATTACAGTGTAGCGAGTGACCTACGTGATTGGCTCGCCTTTGAATGGTTGAATCTCAACATCGTGTGCCACTGGAATCATTTTCCTTTACCATTTTCAGTTGGTAATTCTTTTTTATTTTCACACATTTTTCGTGTTTTGTAAAAGGAACGTAGTAGTTATTTATCTTCAAGCAAGAAGTAAAACCGAGACGTTTTTATTATATCGTATAAGTTTTTTTGGCGCTACCATTATTTCCCGGTGCGCTTGCGATTTAATACAAGTTTGATTAACAATCTATGATTATTATAATTAATAAAAATAAATAAAAACTACTCCAAAAGTAAAATCTTTACTCTGCTAAATGCGGGGTATTGGGTGAAACTGTAAAATTAATTTTTAACAAAAAGAAAAACCGACTTCTAATAACGAACTAAAAACCGAAAAATAATTATATAAAGATTTTATAATTTTGAAGTCGGTGCCAAGTTAAACAAACAGGCTTAGTAATTAGATATTGTAGTAAGGTTATTGTAGCAGTAGTTTGACACCGACTCCAAAATTATAAAATCTTTATATAATTATTTTTCGCTTTTTAGTTTGTTATTAGAAGTCGGTTTTTCTTTTTGTTAAAAATTAATTTATTTTATGATTTTAAGTGATGGGTAGATCTTAAAATGATGCTTCTTGAACGAGTGGTGATGGTGGTGGTAGTGGTTCTCAACGAGTGGTTGTGATTGTCCTATGTAAAACTTCATTTAATTAGGTATTATTTTTGTGCAAAGTTACAATTTGGTATATTAACAAGAACATACATAAAAAGTATTCGGGCGAATTGGGAATCTCCCTTCTTTGAAGTTGGTTGAAAATGAGAACATCCTCTTTTTTGATGTTGGTTGAAAAGAAATGCAACCATCAGGATTCTCACTTCTGACATCAATTTAAAAAGTTTTTGCTTGTAACTATTACAGTATAATCAATTTTTTACCAAAAAAAACAAACTTTCTCAATTTTCTCCGGATTCCATAATAGAAACCTAACCAAACTTTCACCAAATTATCCTTAAAGTGTATTCTTTCAAGTAAAAAAAGAATCATCAAAATCGGTTGGCGCGACATTGAGTTATTCGGCTATTAGTCGCGCACATGCCTAATGCAAATTTAAGACTTATGTGATTTTCTCATGGATACCACTGTCAGATATGGACCAAAAAAAAATGGGACCATTCGGGAAGCTATACCTTTCAAATAAAAAAAAATTTATCAAAATCGGTTCACCCAGTTAAAAGTTATGAGGTAACAAACATAAAAAAAAAAAAAAAAAAAAAAAATACAGTCGAATTGATAACCTCCTTTTCTTACAGAAGTCGGTTAAAAAGTAATAGTCGTTTATCCATATCATCAAAAAATCAGCTCTCAATTTTACGTAAATTGACTTTCGAGGATTATTACCGTATAATAATTTTTGGCTTATATTCGATGAAGATGTGGTATGAAATCTACTTCATTTCAAAATAATGTTTAGCGATGACTCTATAGCGTCTATATAAAGGATCTTAGTGTGTGAATTTATATTATTTATTTATTTGTAACGTAATAACAATGGCAATGCTCAAATTTGACTATATTTAAAGGTTGAATAGGCTACAAAGGATTTTGACAGACTTAAGAGGAGTACAAATGGGAACTTTGCTTAGCTAAAATACAAGAGAGATTATTATTATTTAATTCGGTGGTTTTTGTACTTATTATGATAAATAATATTCTAACATGAATAAGAACCTAGGCAGGGTTAACTTTACAATTGCATTACATTCTCAGGTATTTAGCATATTTTAAAGGGATTTTGTTTTGCATTTTAATCATCAAACCATTAGTGTTAATACACTTCATATTTTCCGCCCAAATTTCGACCTATTGCGTGTTGAGTCACTCAACTCAATTAAATCAGTTAAGAGACACATTTCAATTAAGCTAAAGCAGTGTTACTGTTAGGTTGACATCACTTAAATCCATTAAAATCGGTTGCCTTCCACTTGACCGCATATATTAAATTTTATATGATCGAGCTCAATTTGGCGTACCGTATTGCAATACACTCGAATAACTCAAAATGGAATTTAAATTTCAGAATCTCTTGTATATTCAGGATTCTGTCCACGGATTGCGGTCGTTGATAAAATAGCAGCTTGAGGAGATTTATTGAGACCCTTATAATCCTCTAACAATATCTTTTGTATTTATAACTACATTTATGTTTATGTTTGGATAATAAATTATGTAAGCAACTTACAATTGTTTACCGAATATGTCGTTTTTTTAAAGCTAAGTATTTCGTATCTCGATTTCATGTAAATTGGTAAATTTAATAAATAATGAGTAGATGGATAACTTATTAACTTTAGATTTACTGTGATAGTTCGGTGCGGTTGTTATTAAATAAATATTGTCGTTCTTTATGTATGGCGTTCCGAGCGTGCGAGTCCAGCACTAATCACTTCGCTAACGTCACGTTAAATGGAGAATACACGAAGGTAATTAAATAAATAAATAGCAACATTTCATAATGAGCTGTCAAAAAATAGATAAAAAATATTATTGAAATGTCAATTAAAATAAAAAATGAATATAAGGATGTTTTTCATATTAAAAAATGCAAAAAAAGCTTAAAACTTTTATCCTTTATTTAGTGCAAGTACGTAGTAGTGTTAAGAAGCTCCGCTTCCCACTTTCCACTGAAATCTAGAGGCATTGCATGTAAAGTGGAGGAACTCAACGCCGCGCGTTACCTCGACTCTAGAGCAAAGAAAATTTTAAATATTCCATTTCCTCTAGTAGGGATCGAACCCACTACCTGTCAAATTTACAGTCACACACTTACGCTCCGGGCGGGCATTACGACTGGCCTCAATAGAATCACAAACAATTGGTGCTTGATAACGTAATTTGTATTTTATACAAGAGAATGCGTATTTAAGGGTTAAAGCTCGTTTGTTGTGTAACAGCTTGCACGCCGTTTGAATCAAACCCTTTTGTAGGATGACACTCGTAAATATTATAAATGATGTCATATCCGAGCGGATTGTAGGGCTATCTGGTTTTATGTACGTTTGATTCCAGACAGTTTCCGCATGCAAAGTATTTGGTAAATGGTTAAAGAACACGATTTTACTAAAGTATTTTTTCAGCTTCCTCGATACCAGAGTGAATAAATGAAAATATAAGAGTGGGGTTGAGTGGGAATCGAACCCATAACGTATCGCGTTTATAGTCACATACTTGGGCCTCTGCACCACGACTGGGCTTTTACTAGTACTTTAATAAATTTAAATATAGCGAGAAAATACTAGAAAAATGGGTTTCTTTTATATTATTATATAATTCCTCTGCACAGTAGATAGAGTGAAAAAATACAATAAAATATAAAAATAGAAATAACTTTTATAACGAACGAATACAGCTACCTTAGTATTATATTTAAATAATACGGTAAAAATATAATGAAAGAAAGCCTTTAAAATAGCTCTTTACCGGTGTAATTTTAATGAGGTAATGTTTAAGAGCCTTAACGTATTCAGTCGCAAATTATGATACATATTTACGTATATCATTTTTTAAAAATAAGACCTACAGTACTTATGTATATAAAAATATACATATTTCTTTACAATTTTTACTGCTAAATGCTACTTATAATTATTATAAATTTAATATAATAAATATAATGAATGATGTTCTCGGATTTTTTTAATACTTTCTAACATCTTCTATCGTGGTGCAATGGTACAGTATCTATATATATAAAAGGACTTGTCCTCACTGACTGAGGTAAGACGCACGCACAGCCGTAACCGCTGTACGTAGAAACGTGAAATTTGGGCAGATGTTTACTTTCGTAATCTGGACATCCACTAAGAAGGGATTTTGAAAAATTTTAACCCTAAAGGGGTGAAATAGGGGTTCACAGTTTGTATGGAAAAAAAATTAAATCGGCACCGATTTTTATAAAATTTGAAATTTAGATTTTTAAAAGTATTTAATTGAACACGTGTTTCATCGTTTTCTAGAATTCCTCCCCCCTAAGGGTGCAAATAAGGGGTTGAAAGTTTGTATAGGTTTTTTTATATCGTCACCAATTTTTATAAAATTTGAAATTCAGACTCTTAAACATATATAATTAAACACATGTTTCATGGTTTTCTAGAATTCACCCCCTAATAGGGTGCAAATTAGGGGTTAAAAGTTTGTATGGGAAAATTCTTAAATCGCCACCGATTTTTATAAAATTTGATATTTAGACTCTTAAA